>JAJHJA010000483.1:0-181956 GCA_021202915.1 Heliconius himera
TCTTAGCGGGTAAGGTAATGGGAACCGAGTGGTAGGATACTACGGATATCCCGAGCGGAGTGTCTCAATATCCCTTTGCCTACCCCGCTAAATGCAGGATACAGCGTAAAGACAAAAAATCATTAATTTCACACTCACTAACATACTAAACAAACCCATAATTCTTCATCGTTATTTATAAGGAAATATTTATTTGCCATAAGTAAGAACTCTGGACTGAATGTCGAATCACATAAAACCCATGACGCCGTTTGGGGCCTCATTTAATATATCCTATGCTAGCTATGGCGAAATAATGATCGATTGTATCTTTCGGGGCACTCAATACATATCTAATAATTATCTATCTTGAAAGTAAATTTATCACTATTATATTAATTTCGTTATTGTTGAAATATAAGCCCAAAATGAATGATGATCATATTCATGACAGTAAGAATCGAACCGATTACCTTCAAAAATAAATACATCACAACACCTCCACACTATTAATTTTTAATAAACTATTGACATTTCTGTGCAAATTTCCCATTCAAAAGTGTTTGTAATAGAACAATTGAAAAAATAAATAACAATATAAAGGCCAGTCGTGGCGCAGCGGCACGAGGTGTAACTGTAAGATCGACTGGTTGTGGGTTCGATCCCCACTCAAGGAGATGAAATATTTTCTTAAATTTATATTTCCATTTCTTCGCTCTGGTGTCGAGGTTAAGCGTGGCGTTGAGTTCTGCCACTCAACACCTAATACCTCCAGAATGCGGCAGAAAGTGGGGAACAGAGTGTCTCAACACTAGGTTACCTCTGCCTACCCTGCTGTGTGCGGGGATTTAATTATTTTTTTTTAATTAAAAAAAAAAAAGATAGTCCACTTATCTAGAAACCTTCCTCGATGTAGATTGTATTAATAATAATAATAATTTTTATCATACCAATAAGCACATCATATGAAACTTTCTGTTTGACAAAAGTCCGCATTAGGAAGAGGATCCCCAGAAATGGGAGAAATATTAAATTTCTTTAAATAATAATAATAATAAATCTTTTTATTTTCCTATAAACATATGAACTAATTTGATCGAATTTACAAAATAAAGCTTACAGTAAAATTTACTTTTAATTATATTTTTTTCCTTTTTTTCCCGTGTTATTATTATTATATATTTCTTTGTTTTGTTTGGGTCTTTTATTCTTTTTTTTTGCTTTTATATATAAGTTTCTTTTTATTTATATTTTAGCTTTAATTATACGAAACCTCTTGGTGAGTATCCATTTTCCTCCATGCTTCTCTATCCTGTGCTAGTCTTATCCAGTTTTTCCCTGCCATGGACACATTGTTTTGTGGCCTGCCCACTTTTCTTCTTCCTTGTGGGCCGATCCATTTAGTGCTATATTACATCACTCTAATGTAGCCCAATGTACCAGCGGTCATAGAACTCTTCGACATTTCCATTCACCTCCAAAAAACTTATGTTATATAAAACCGCGTCATAATTTATTTAGACGATACTTAAAATATTCATACGTCTCTAATATAAGCTGCTATAGTAATTAACGAAACAATGTGCTTAGAAATCTTACTTGGCATCAACAACGTCTTACCATTAAACTTAATAGTTTCTGAGTACGAAATTCTACAACATCAAACATTTTGAATTGAATCAATTTGTATGAAACTAGCGAAATCGTGTGATTTTGTTCGTATTTCCCGACTGCTAAGGAAGGGTTATGTTTTTCGCGCGTATCTTGTATGTATGTAATATTTTTTATTACCTCGTATCTCCAGAACCGCTGAACGGATTTACATATTTGAGGTATCGTTAGATTCGTATTAGCAACCCAAGTGTTCTTAGATAGGTTACGTTAAATGAAAACAATCATGGCGGCTGTGGGGCGCCATTGGACTGAGTGAAAAAAAAATTTTTTGGTTCGAATACTACAATATGGATATCAAACTCAAGAGCTCAATTTCAGGATTTCAAAAAAGTATATCATGATTATCATTACCATAATAAATTCTAACAAAAAAATTAAAAACAAAAAAATATTTGTAAAAACAAAAACCCCGACTGCATCAAACTAAACAGAAAATAAACAAGCTCAATAGTTTATTAGGATTAACAGTCGGGACCTATAAGTAATTCTTCAATCAATAAAATCTTTACCAGGCACCCCGTATAATTTAAATAGGTCCCGACTGTTAATGCTAATAAACTATTGAGCTTGTTTATTTTCTGTTTAGTTTGATGCAGTCGGGGTTTCTGTTTTTACAAATATCTTTAATATATTATATTATAGCATAGCATATAGAATCTAGTATTAAGACACTCCATTTTTCAATTTCCAGTCATTTTTGAGACATTGTGCGTATACTTACCAGAGCGTGGAAATAACAATAAGTTAAATATAATAATTCCCTCCAATGAGAATCGAACCCACAATCGTCGTGTTAAATTTTTACATTGGTACAGTTGAAACATATCTCGTTAATCGTATGTGACAGATAATTACTATAACATTGGCTTTTGTATGAAATGCACAGATAGAACAAATTCATATATGAGTAAATCGTATTTGAATTTTATACTATCCATTCCATTCCAATTTAGACAAAACGCGCCTCTGAGTTCCGCCATTTCAATGTTATTTTGTGAAATGTTTTTATCTAAAAATGTAGCTTTGGATCCCGATACCACGCAATGCCTCTAAATTAGAATACAATATAGTTTCACGCTTTTTTCCCGCAGAGCAGGGTAAACAGAGATAGCTATTTTCTAGACATAGGGTGGAGATTGGTGTAACTTAATTTTCTTATATTGTCTAATAAATCGAACAAATTTAAGTAAATTGAAATATTGAAGTCAATCGTGGCGCAACGGTACAACGGTCTTGGGTTTGATTCCCACTAAAGGAATATATTTTCATTTTCTCTTTCTGGTAATAATAAGTGGTGTAAAATTCCACCACTCAACACACAACGCTTCTATGATTCGGCGGAAAGTGGGGCGCGGAATTGTGTTAGTTTTTTTTTTATGCTTATTTTTTATTACTATGGAAAAGACAAGGCAAACGAAATCGGATCACCTGATGGTAAGCGATCACCGCCGCCCACGACCACTTGCAACACTAGAGAAGCTATAGGTGTGTTGCCGGCCTTTAAGGTACCCATGTCATATCGACTTGGAAACACTGCCGCAGTTAGACCATTCCACAGTTCTGTGGCGCGTGGAAGGAAATTCCTACGAAATAGCACATTCTGGATGATATTTTAGCCTGTGACGAATTGTTGTAAAATTCGGCGATAGGTAACAAGTCAAACAGTTTTTCAGAACACTCCTCATGATAAATGCGGTAGAGAACGGACATCGAGGATCTCGTCTCTATGCAAAGCCAGAATGTTAAGCCTTTCACAGATCATTGGGTCCCCAATGATTCAAACGGCTCTACGTTGTATACGATCAAACAGTTTAAGCTGATATTGGAGTGCACAAGCAAAGATATGAGAACAGTACTCATATGAGGCCGAACCTGGGCCCTGTATAGGATCAATCAATGATCCTCGAGATACACTAGGAGCTGGCTATTGTTACTGCTCTTCATGCTTGCTAGAGCTGGGAGGTGATAGCAATAGGCCTTTAACTAGATGGATTGGATAGTTTTAATAGGAACGGAGTGTCTTAGCACTATATTCCCAGGTTCTCGCTGCATCACATAGCAGGATTATGTGCGGTACAAAGCATGAAACTCAAAAATATATATAATATAGTGATACCCGCAAATGAGCGTCGAACCTACAATCATCGTCCTATATACTCAGATGCTGATCCATAGGGCCATGACCTCCACAAATTAGAATCATGTCATCCACATCAAACGCCATTGGACTATAACAATAATCATATCTCAAAATAAAAGTAAGCTCGTAGCCGATGATCGAAGCTTCGAAACGGCTGTCCGATCAAAAAGATCTTTTAAAAGCTTCCGCCCTTAGACGTTACCGTAATTTACGGGAAATTGCGTTACGTTGGAGTTATTCTGGTATATTCTTTTGAAACAATAGTTTGGTAGGTTTTTATATAAATTATTGTAGAGAGCACAAGCGTGAGATTGTAGATATGGTCGTGTTTGGATTCGATTTCCATTCGGGGGAATGAATTATTTTCATTTTGGCGTTCTAGTCACAGGAGAAAGCGCAGTGTTTAACTTTGCCACTCACCATTTATTTAAAAATTTGGTATATCCCACATAAAAAGACGTAGGCATTAGGAACCTGGTATTGAGACACAAAGCTTACCACGCACCGCAGAATTATCAAACATTGTTTAGTGAGAAGCGGAACTCAACGCTGCAGTTTGCCTTGTTACATAAACTTCCCTACTGTGAATCGAACCCACAACCGTCGCGTTTACAATCAAAGACTGTGACGCTGCGCCACTACAGCCTCTATCTTATATTCCTTCCACTTTTCCACTCCACTTCCACTTCTTCAAAATAAATAGCCAGAACTAATTTTACAATATATTCTAAGATCTGCCCACTTAGTACTAACAAATGGTTGACGAAGTCAAAGTGGTCTAATATATCACCCTCTTTTACCCATTTTTATATAAAATGTAACCAAGGGAATCCCAGCTAGTAATACTATAATAAAGAATTTATTATTAAGGCCGTCGTGCAATGGGACAGTGTAAGCGTGTAAACGTGGTGGTTGCAGGTTCGATTCACAATCGTGTTAATTATTTTGATTACCGCTCTAATTTTTTTAAACTATTATATATTCTTTTAATCTTTCAACCTCAACTTTCGTTACAGCAGCATTTCGTTATTTCTTACATTGCAATTAAGCTATTATGAATCTAAATCAGATGTTTCAGAACTCGCAGTATTGAATGATAACCTACATAAAGATATAAGTAAAATGCCCACACTCAACAATATTAGTTGTTAAAACAGCATTTGATTACTTTTATAGTTTATTGATAGCTGGACTACTATGATTTTACATCAGACATGCATGTCTTCAAAATCAATTCTTAGATCCTGCCTAGGTCTTATAACTATACAACAAAAGAACTTTCATCGAAATCCATTAAGTAGAAGACGTGATAAACGTGCGTGTTGTTTATACACGTACGTGTATCACGTCTTCTCACAAACAAACAAGTTTAAAAAATCATGTATTCATGTTCCATTACTATTTCTTCATTGTCCTATATGATATACTTTTTTTTTTCAACTTCACGCTTTATCCCGTATGTAGTAGGGTAGTCCTCCTGGACACATTGAGTGAGTGGCGGAACTGACCGCCGCGCTTTGACTCGACACCAGAGCGAAGGAATGAAAATATTAAATATTTTATTTATTTTCTCGAGTGGGATGCGAACCCACAACCTGTTACGTTTACAGTCACATGTTTGTAATCGTGCGCCACCACTGATCTCATGTTCATAATTTAACTTAGAATTTATAACTGTTATATGAAAAAAGATCAAAATGGTTTCCAACATCTACAATCTGGACTACACCAGAATATACCTGCAAAAAACAGTATTAATCATCTCCCTATCGACCGATCGCCTTATCTAGCGTGACTACGGGAATTTTGTCTATAACCCTCTGTTCTATGAAATTGGTTTTTGTATTGCTGTTAATATTTTAAAGTGGAAAAAATGTGGTAAGTGAAGATCGGAAGTGTCTTAAAGGGAACGGAGTGCTTGAACTTTAGGTTCCCAGGTTCCTCAGCCCACCCTGAAATGGGCAGGATACAGTGCGACGCACTGTATAAAAGTTTAAAGATAGTGTAACTGACATCCCACCCTACACTCAATAAAATATTTAAATAATAATTTTAATATTTTAGTATGGCTCGTGATACGTCTAATATAGTTAGAACTCTTTCGTAGTGATCGTAAGTAATCCAAGATCTTTTAGAGATTCAAAAATTAAAAATTAAATTAAATTAGCTTCACGCTGTATCCCGCACACAGCAGGGTAGGCAGAGGGAACCTTGTGTTAAGACACTCCGTTCCCCACTTTCTGCCGAATTCTGGAGGCATTGCGTGTTGAGTGGCAGAACTCAACGCCGCGCTTAACCTCGACACCAGAGCGAAGAAATGGAAATATAAATTTAAGTAAATATTTCATCTCCTCGAGTGGGGATCGAACCCACAACCAGTCGGTTTTGCAGTCACACCTCGTGCCGCTGCGCCACGACCGGCCTCAGAGATTCAGAGGTAACAATATAAATATTAAATGTACAATAAGTTTAATATAAATACAAATAAAAGATATTATGATAAATAAAATGTCATTGTCTGTCCGTTTCATTCTCTCGTGATATTTCTAAAGAATATCGTAGACGTTCTATCCTCCTCTCTGTTATACCCAGTCATTACTGATAGTTATAACTAAGGGGGGATAGTGAGTGACCCCGCACCCGCCACTTACCGTGGATTCCGGCCGTTCGTCTCTGAACCCTCCGGGACGGATCGGAATAGTTAATATTTGTGATTCTTATAATGCCTTTGTGAAAGATCAATTATTAAATAACTAACTCAAAGACCGAAGTCTAATATACATACTTGCAATGGAGTTGAGATTATTATATGTAGGCCGTAGCCATAATTATATAACATATAACTTTCTGCTTCACATATCAGATCGAACTCCCTACCGCTAGGCGGCCGATTATGTGAATCCACTTCAGTTTATTTCTTTAGAGGGCATTACATTAATATACCCATTTAACTTTCGTGTATCTTTCTTATAACTATATATTTACTAATCGTATCTTAATAATATTGAATTCTGTACGTATAATGTGACGTGTTTAATGTTTCTTATTTCCGTATGAATTCGTTAATATAGTATATTTCATATTATAATTATTGCCTACGTGCTCTTATTATATGCCTTAGTTTCAATATTAATATAATTTCTATTCACTGTTATTGTAATGCCTCTTTTAAACAGAACCGTCGTAGAATAACACGCACAGCACACACCCTGCAGCTGTTTGTCTGAACTGACACTATACTCAGAGTTGTGGGAATGTAATATAGAAATCATTAATTGAAAATACTCAGTTATCGCTAGGACAGCCAGCGACTCCGAGTAGGCACGATTCTACTACCAGTTCAGTAAAGAACTTCAGTGCTGAGAAGAACTGGCGGAAGAAACTCAGCAGCAGAATCCAACACTACTAAAGCAATTCGCTTATACCAAATATGCCAGCACCAGTGACGCCCGGCTATATATTATAAGTATGTCGTCGACATCAGTCGATTGACGCATTATATTATCTACGATAAACCAAGTGTTAGACAAACAAGCGGACACTACTATATATGTACACCAGAGTGCTGGGACATAAAACGGCACCACACACCCGTGCGAGACAGGCGGACACTGCTACATACACCAGTACCAGGACATAAAGCAGCATCACACACCTATCCATCATACACCAAGTGTTAACGTTGAGGCACCGCAAGGCACCGCGAAACTATCTAAATATAATATATATAAAATTAAATGCCACGGCAATTCACTTAGCCAAGCACATTAGTACCAACGAAGCCAAGCAGCAGTCGGTTGTGACTTTAATATTAGTTAATACTAAAACAAGGGTCAATGAACTCTAACAGTCGTATAAATCGTAAATAATTAATATTTGGTTAATGTCTAATGTCTATTATATTTAATTAAAGTAATATATAATAAATATTGAAAGATTACTTTTATTGTAGGACATTAAACAGACTCATATTTATATAATATTTATATAATATTTATAAATTGTAAATATATATTTTGAGATAATAGTTTTATATCATATTATAAATTATACTATTATATGTATATTTCCTTTTATAGTAACATGTTAAATATTTATTAATATATATAGAAATTACATTTATAAGCTATTATAATTCACCAAACCTATTTAACTTTCATTTCACAATTCCCATACACGCATCTAACGAAGATGGCGGCAGGCATTCTGCGTACATTAATATAATTGTAATTTTATCTCCTCATAAAAACATCTTCATGTATTTATTTCCATTTACTATATAAATAATATTTATCTCTGGATATTGACGGCATTAATATCACTCTTCTTTATTTTAATAATAATCTATTAAAAACTTACCGACGAAGTATTTCAATACAAACAATCGTAAATAATGAAAGCACTTATAACTTATCTTAGCAACCTCAAATACTTATATCACAATTGAAAACACAATCTCACATGCTTTTTATATACATTAAATATAACTAGATATATGTTAATTATAAATTAAAACTTCTCTAAACATTTAAAACATGCATCCTTCCTCAGACGCGTCCGCCATCTCCCTTCTCTTTCTTTTCCCTTTCTTTTCTCTTTCCTTGACTTTGACGTGGACAGTAGCTTATTCAGCCAACATGATATTTTACAATAATTAAAATATTAATTATGTTATTATTTATTTTAAATTATAATACATAGCGTTTCATTATAATTATTAAATTATTTTTAATAAATATATTTTATATCTGAGTATTTTACCTACGGTATATTACGTTACTTCAATATTACTTGTGACCGGAACGCGTAATTAAATAACTAAACTAAACTATTATTTATAAGATTGTATTTATCTTAAGCTATAATTAAATAATATTATAAATTATATTTATATTATTTTTTTATAAATGTTTTTTTTAATTAATTATATTATTTACTAACACAATTAGTTCTGGTATGGATCGTTACAATAGTTCGATAATAACATGATGCTTAATTGGCTTGAAAGCTACACCGGATTCCAAGAGACGTGGGTTCATATCCTCCTGCTTATAATTTTATATCAAATCTCAGTATTTCGCTATTGTTATTTAAAAACATCTAATTAATGTTCATCTTATTCAAAAAACTGTCTATGCGAGTGGGACTCGTCTACCGAGGCTCCCATACAAATTACACGATTGTAATTCAAATGTAACAGCTTATAAGTATAAGTACTTATCCTATATGAAATGAACTACAATTATTAATTTATATCTTTAATATACATATAAATATACACATTTCGATTGTTTTCCTTCATTTGCACTGCGTACCACATCTTATAACTAGGAGAAAAGTTCAACTAATTACATAATGTTTTGATTACAAATTTAAATAAAATTATTTTTATTCATCTTCGAATCGACGTCGTACAGTCAACAGGTGCAACTAACAGGAATATAACCTTCTAAGAAATTCAATCCGTTCAAATAGACTAGTAATTGACGTTACTTAAGGTTCCGCTTGTTAGGTTTCTTACGGAGAAAAGCGGAACATAATTACATAAATTGGAAAGATTCTATCTAGGTTATATGTTATTGAAAATAGAATACATCAATATGAAAAGTAAAAATAGCTACTTCAATGTAAATCTTACTGTAATATAAATGTTAATGGCCAATTATATCTTACGAGACGTTACGTGTTGATTGGCGGAACTCAACGCCGCGTTTATCTATCTACCAAAGCAAGGCAAATAATTCGTCCCCAATTATAAGACACTAATTCCTTTGCCGACAAGTTTTCTTATCATGACCATTTTAAATGGAATCAAAGTTTTAAAAAAAAATTAAATTAGCTTCACGCTGTATCCCGCACACAGCAGGGTAGGCAGAGGGAACCTAGTGTTAAGACACTCCGTTCCCCACTTTCTGCCGAATTCTGGAGGCATTGCGTGTTGAGTGGCAGAACTCAACGCCGCGCTTAACCTCGACACCAGAGCGAAGAAATGGAAATATAAATTTAAGTAAATATTTCATCTCCTCGAGTGGGGATCGAACCCATAACCGTTCGGTTTTGCAGTCACACCTCGTGCCGCTGCGCCACGACCGGCCTCAAAGTTTTAACTACTCTATAAAAGCATAACAATCGGGACTTATAAGTAATTCTTCAATCAATTCCTTTAAATGATGTGGGATTCTTGGTACTTTTAATCCTAATAAATTATAGGGCTTGTTTTTTTTTTCTCTTTTTATTTAATTTTTTTATTACTGTGTTATTTATCTCTTTTAAAACGAGAGTCACCATTAAATGTAAATTGTAAAATCATATATTGGACCCGACGATACAGGAACACTTAGTGTGGATACCATCAGATGTAACAAAAATTGTACATGTTATTATATAAATATCTTTTATCTTTATCTTTATTAATATTTTGAGGCCAATCATGGCAGAGGGGCACAAAATGTGACTGTAAACACGACTGGTCGTGGATTCGATCCTCAGCAGAGAAAATGAAATATTTATTTAAATTTATATTTCTATTCTCTTCGCTCTGGTGTCGCGGCGCTTAAGTGAGTTGCACCACTCAACATAAATAAATAATAAAAAGATAAAGCGCGGAGCTGATTTAATTAGATTTAATAGTTTCATTTCTTCGCTTTGGTAATAAAGCAAAGCGTGGCGTTGAGTTCTGCCACTCAAAATAAATCGTAATTTAAGTTTTTTGGGAATTGCTTTAATTATCGTATTTAATAGAAAAATGTTTAGTTATTTCACATCTGTCTCTGTAAACCGTAACTGCGCGGAAACTGCAAACGTAGTTTCTCCCACATAAATTCCGATTCCACAATAATTTTGGGTTAAAACATAGTTTACACTCAAATTCACAATTCCAAAATACTATACAATAAATACTATAAATTATTGAGAAATTTCAAGCACACAATTTAGCGTAGTTGCGTGAGAGGATGTCACCTTACATTGGAAATTCTTAAATCTTGTAATCTCGGCCTATTTTATAATCATATAATCTCTTTTTTCTATAATAATATATATCATCACTCAAATAATAGTTTACAAAAAATACCAAACAGCACTTCAATATAAAAAATGTATAAAAAAAATATTTTAGAAAGTGGCAATCTTGTCGAACAAAATACTTTAAATTGATACCACTTTTTTATTGTATTAAAATAGCCTTTATGTTGCTCCACAATCTTCTTTCTTCTTTCCAAATCAATCTTTCAGTGTTAGTTCCATAATAATCGAAAATCGAAATAACGTAAACTACTAACTACTACTAGAAAAATACTACTAAACGTAGCTGATCTGCCACTTTTCACTCTCAGAAAACTTACCAGAACAAAAACATTATATATCTCGTTCTATTTTACGTAATTCAACTTCCCCGCCAATACCTACGACGCGATTTCATTAATGAAGCGTGTGCGATGTTGTCGTATTGATAAGTTTATGTCCATGATCCTAGTGCCGCCAAACCTATGTCATTTTAGCAAAAACTGAAATTTTGCGGCAAAAAGTAGGGCCCTTTCAAAGGTAGCCCCAAATAAGATATATCTCTGTCTGGGAGGATGATTGAGCCATCGGATTGGTCTGGGTGTTTATAAGGGGTTTTGAAATGGTTCGTAAATAATATATGTAAAATTAAAGCTAGTTGCTAGTATAACGTAGCTTGCCCCAATTTTAAGCAACTTTTAGGACGTCTGATAGAAGAAATATACATTTTTTTATATTATTCTTAAAAATATATTTAAATATGAGCGATTCTACTTTAAGGTAGGTGGTCCTACTATCAAGTTAGTAAGTACGCATACAGTCTTAACTACATATTATTATTAATCCTCAAAATTTAGCTTTGCTAAACCGACGTAGGTCTGGGGGCCCTGGAATCTCAATCTATGTCTATGTGCGTCATTTTACAATGATAATTTTATTATTTACTAGCGGTCCACTCGTGGCTTCGCCCGCATACCAACTATATTTATTTTATTATGCTGCATAAGATTGATTTTATAATTTATACATTCAATCATTTCTTATAATTTTGAGAAAGTGCAAGCATAACGGAAGAAATCGGCGGCAAGAGCGCCTTTCAAATAGAGCGTTGAATTATTTTAATTTTACATTTTCCCGCGTAATAAAGTATACGTCCAATTTGCATGCTATAAAAGCCAAAGCTTATCTTCGTAAAGTTTTCTTAATGATGGAATGACTTTCGTTCGTAAATTTCAATATTTTTGTCAAATAAAAAACGTTCAAATATCACCTTGCAATTTTCAATTATTTTTTGTTTATTTGCATAAAGTTTAGTTTGGCAACGTTTAATTGTATTTTTGTAGTAGTAGGTAGATAAAAAATCATGAAGTGTAAATAATAATCCTACTACTACAAAACTAAGGAATTTTGATATTTTTTTAGATCCTACAAATTGTACGCGTAAAAGATAAAGTCGTGATAACTGTCCAGCTAAACTATTACCAATAATGATATGCCACCTTTGCATTTTTTTTTAAGAGCGCTAGATATTTTTCATCAACATATAAAAATTGAAAATCTGGAGCTTCTAAAAAAAGAAATACCATAAAAATTAAAAAAATAAATATAATAACGCTTCAATGTTCAACGAGTTAGGTGTTTTCTATTAATATATAAAAAATGAAGATCTGGAATATGTTATGTAGAACTACATTAACCCAGCTGAATTATAAGAAAATATAAAATGTCCTTTAACAAAATCTGTTAAATATGAAGAGCAATTTTAATTGATAGAAAAAGCATGGAAAATTAAGGCTGTCGTTGTAGCGCTTGACTGTAGCTGCAATAGTCATAAATTCATATCCATTTGAACAAATAGTTCTTTTTAAATTGTTTTTATTTCCCATTCATCCAGTAATCCATGTATTACGGAAGTTCCAAATAAATGGTAATATAAATAAGTTTTGACTACCGTATAAGAATTTCGAAATAGCTCTGATCACCAAGCCATACGTTCTCATCAGAGAACGTATGGCTTGGTGATCAGAGCGCTTGAACGGTTTCCAAGAGACGCGGGTGCAAATTCCGCTGAGTTCAGATTTTTATACGTTTTCTAAAAAAAAAGATTTTTCTTGTCTATATTCTTATCTTACAATATCTTTTCCAAAAATGACAAGATGACTTGAGATATTAATATTCACATCTGAACATTTGAGTGGGGGGAACGTTTCGTACTATCAGGTTAATCATGTGGAAGATCAAATAAGATAGCACAAATTTTTCGGCAGTACGCCGAAGATGTCTGCCCTAATTTTTTTTTAATTATAGAAACAAGCTAAAAATTAGATTATGGTGATTGTACAGTATTAAATTATAAAAAGAAAAAAAACTATAGTGCTAGATGACGATGAGATGTGATAGGTATGTACATACCTAAAGATTGTCGTTACATATATTCTATACTACCTTGTATTTTGCTAAACATTTAATATTTGTTTTATTATTATCAAATTAAAAATAAAAATTTGTGGCCGTCGTGGCCCAGGGGCACAAGGGTATGACTGTAACGCGACGGTTGTTGGTTCGATCTCCACTCGAGGAAATGAAATATTTATTTAAATTCATATTTCTATTTCTTCACTTTGGTGTCGAGACAAAGAGCGGCGTTGAGTTCTACCACTCGACACGCAATGCCTCCAAAATTCGACGGAAAGTGGGGAATGGAGTGACTTAACACTAGGTTGCTGTGTGCGGGAAACAGCGTGCAGCGTATTTTTTTTTGTTAATAAATAAAAAAAACGATGACAATATAAAGTATTTTGTCCAACAAAATTACTATAAAACAACTATGTTATTGAAATTGTTTTTAAGATAACAAAAATTTTAATATACGCTCAGATATTTTCCTACTATATCATAGTATTATATACCACATACATTCATATAGCTACGTATAAAGTTACCTACATATCCACTAAACTAACATCGCGTGTGTAGAAACCGTTGAAAATGCACATTCACAAATAATGAGATGTAATAACACCTTTGTAATTCTAGAACACAAATAACGTGCAATTTACAAAAAGCTAAGGATATTTTCGGGAAAATTACAGTTTTCGTGTGAAAATAGATTATTAGGAAGGATAAGAAATTTTGGTCTAAGCTTAAAAAAAAACTTAAGTGAAAAAGTAAATCCTAGTTTTATATAAGGGTTTCAAGCATGATGCGAAGCAGAAAAAGCCAAATAAAGAGTCTTAGGTTATGCTGATTGTATGGTATTATGTTATTGAAAGAAAAAAATAAACTACGGAGCGAGATAACAATTAGATGAGATAAGTACATACCTAATGATTCGTCGTTACATATATTTTTCACAGTATTGTATTTTGGTAAACCTTCCCCTAACATTTAAAGTTGTTAAAAAAAATGCTTTAACATCCCTCTCCCCATTTTTATTTAAATTAAACATTTTTTTCTTTTCATTTCTTCGAATAAGTAAATCTATAAAGGACGCACGTACCTGAGCCTTACGGTTCTACTAGTTTTTTTCCAGCGTCACACTGATCCCAAACGCAATAGCAGTAGGAAGCGGTAGGAACAGGGAACCTGGTAACTTAGTGTGTAAACACTCAGTTCCCATTAAAACACTTCATTGTACTAGTGACCAGGGACAAAGTCTTCGAAACATCGGCTTTCAAAAATGTATAATACTAAATTTACGCTATTAATCCAGTCAAATAATTTTATTTACAATCACTTCAATCTCTTCACTAAGGACGTTTTAGTATTTTTTTATCTCAACTAACCACCTAATAACAGAACTCAACGCCGCGCTTAACATCAACGCTAGAGCGAAGAAATGGAAATATAAATTTAAGTAAATATTTTATCTCCTCGAGTGAGGATCGAACCCGCAACCAGTCGGTTTTACAGTCACACCTCGTGCCGCTGCGCCACTGGCCTCACACTTACACTCTATAATAATTTAACGAAAACTGACAGCAACTCCTTCTACACATATGTAGCGCGTAAAATAGTTCCCAAGAGAGAATTCTATATGACCAGGCAATAATTTTCACCGACGTCCGCATATGTGGTTTTGGCTTTTCAACTAAAACGCATATTGCTGTTTAGGTACTAATATGGCTATGAAAGTCACCGTGAAATGGCTGATCGTGTAGTGAATATTAGATATAGTTTTGCTTTTTTTTCTATGCACAGCAGTTTCAGCCAATACATTAAAACAGTTATTTCACAGCTGCTGTGAAATTTTCCTCTTATATACGAAACGATTGAAATACAACAAACATTAAATGATGTATTTAAATCGGTTGAGCTGTTTCTTAGATTAGCGTAATCAAATGCAGAGACAAAGACACAAGAAATGCAAAAATCGTGGTTTTGGGTTCTATTAAATTATTATTTGCCTTCAATAACGATACTCAACGAACTGACATATCTTTCAAGTACAGACACCGATCAGTTACGATTTTACTATAATTATTATTATTTAAGCTTCTTTCCTAATAAATAGTCCTTAGTAAGTCTTTAGACCATTCACCGATTCTCCAAATTATTTACCTCTATATTGAACAATAAACCTCTCCTTATGTGCCATAAATCATAAAACGTTAGCAAGCAAAATTACTTTCATAGTCAATATATCAAATACTCAAATTTCTATTACTATCATATTTTGCAAGTGTTATTAAATTCACAGGCCTTTCGTGGCGCAGCGGCACGAGGTGTGACTGCAAAACCGACTGGTTGTGGGTTCGATCCCCACTCGAGGAGATGAAATATTTACTTAAATTTATATTTCCATTTCTTCGCTCGGGTGTCGAGGTTAAGCGCGGCGCTGAGTTCTGCCACTCAACACGCAATGCCTCCAGAATTCGGCTGCCTACCCTGCTGTGTGCGGGACACAGCGTGAAGCTATTTTTTTTTTTATTAAATTCACCAATTATACTTAGCTTAAAGGACAATACAATAATATTTTATTACCAAACTGGTCTGATGATGGATCCAGAACTGATTAGCGGAACTCTTCATAGGTTAGGTACTAATTAACCACTAATTAACACATTATTTTTTTCTATGTGTACCCGAATACTGTTGTTGTTTTACTGATATTAAAATATATTGGATATGTATGTATTTCGTAAAATTATTGTTATTTAAGGTGGCCACGTACCCCCGAAAAGTTTATTGAAAATATAAAAGATTTTCTACATTATTTTTAAATGAAATCGTTCACTATAGATTCATCGAAACCGAATGATCAATTAAAACAATATAATATGATAAAACTCAACAAAAAATTACGTACTCCTACTTTATAGTAGACTTTTTTGGCCTCACGTTTATATCAAGTTAATCCATTCGCTTCATAAGACCCTGGCATGTTGAGTGGTGGAGCTCAACACCATTCTTCATACCAGATTGGGCAATTAAAGCGTTGCCCCTAGTGGGAAATAAAAATTTATGAAAATAAAATACCTATCAATATATATTTTTTTATGGATAAGGCAAGGCAAACGAGCGTGCGGGTCACCTGTTGGTAAGTGATCACCGCCGCCCACGGCACCGTGCAGCGCCAGAGGAGCTACAGGTGCGTTGCCGGCCTTTAAGATGGGTTGGGCGCCGGAGCCCGGCATTACCTGATGCGAAACGCAGTGGCATAAAACCACTACTTCACGCCAGTTTTAAATGCCGGGGGTGGTAATGATCCGGTCGAGTCTGCCCATGCGTGCTGCCATTGCTGGCAACGTGACTCTACCACACATACTTTAGTCGCCTCTTACGACACCACCAGTACCAGGATGATCCTATTCTAGGCCGGGATCACACGGCACAGAAAATAGAAAATAATAAAATGTAAATCTATATCAAACAAAATTATACAATTATAATACTATGGCAGTAATTATACATAAATAAAACAATTTGTGTCAACGTGCATAATATCATTTTTTTTTAACATTATCTCTAGCCGTATCGAGAAACCTATATACAACATAGGACTAACCTCTACGTTGTTAGCTTCAACTTTGGGTACCGCCGCTTCTATCCATTTTACTCGCACACTAAAGAAATATTTTACTTAATAAATGTAACAAATATACTATGTACCTTTTAAAGCAAAAAATGTATATAAATATTATTACCTTTCAATTTAAATAATTAATTTTTTCATATAATTTTATTTAAATTATGGCTTACTAGTAACGTAAAACGAAATGTATTCATGTATTACTAATGACAGTTCAATAACTAGTGTTGTGAAATTATTTTTTATCGACAGTAGTATGACATTTGCTAAAATTACGGTTCTTTTATGAATTTGTTCTTTATTTATGGCGTTCTTTTATTTTAGTTTAACAGAAAAGGAAAATTCAAATATTATTTGACATTAAAATGTCCAAATGTAAAATTGATTTGTAACTGACTATAATATGAGTATAGTATTTTTTGATAGGTAGATTAAGCGTTGCTTATTTTTTAAATAAAAGTATAGCTCAATTTTTAAAACTGATTTGTATTTATACTTTTACATTTCTATTTTTATTACTTATTATCTTAAGTAGTGTCATATCGATAAAACCTTTACTCTATCTTTTGCTGTCACACCACTCGCATATTTCAAGTTTTTGTTTTCTATTTTGTATGCTAAGTTAAAATATAATATATTTGATAAATTAAACTTATAAGGCAATTATATTAGAATAACATAAATAACATAATAATTTATTTATAATATGGCTGATTTAAAAATATGTAGAATATGCTTACAAACCGAGGATAAAATTTATAATTATGTGCAATACCAACTTAAAAGTTACTATGAAGAGATTTTAGCTTTAAAAGTAAGTATAATAGTCGTTTCATTTGAATAAAATATGTTAATATTCTTACTTTAAAATACCATATAATTATAATAGTACGAAATTATTTGAATGTGTAAATTGTTATATGATAACAATATTTTCAGCTGTACTTTGTTAAATAAAAAGATTTTTAAATGTTTGTAAATATTAAATTTCTTACAATAATATAACTTACCTAAATATTTTTGTAAGTTGTAAATTTAATGTTTTATTTAATAAATACAATATTACTAATTATGTAACAATAACAAAAAAATATATAATGATCTATATTATATTATGATACTATTCTTTCACAGTTAAATGAAATTGACAGTCTACCTCAATATTTTTGCTTCCAATGTGCTATACTTTTACATAAATATCACAAATTCAAAGAAAAATGTCACTTTGGACAAAAAATACTTCAAGAAATGTTATGGAAAGGACCTGTAAGTACAATAGTATTTTAACTTCACATATCTTCTACATACAACAACCTCAGCTTCATGCCATATAGCAGATCAATCTTGTTTATATAATGTTTTTAAATATTTTTGTGAATGATGCTTTATAAATTTATTTCATCATCACACTGTATTCTGTGTACAATAGGGTAGACAAAGGAAGCCATGTGTTAAGCCGCTACCCACTTTCATGCACTTTCTTTGTTTTATTCTAACTCACTTATACATTTTTTTTTTTTTTTCTTAAGTGTTACTATTTGCAATCAGTATTTAATACTATAATCAAATGAGGTGTTCTAATATCATGACGTGTAGAGGCCCTTATCCAATAACAAGGTCTCTTATATTAGTAGGAAACAAATCTTTCGTCCAGTTTTAGGATGTTAGGTTTCTTCAGGCGTTGGTATTGAACTGGGTCGAGCAGTTTTACGGCTAGTTTATTTGGGTGAATGGACAAGCGAGACTTGTATCTAGAGCAAGTATTAGCTATTTCCTCTCTAATAGTCGAAATTTCTGCAAACTGGTGTACTTCAGTGTTGGTTATAAACCAGGGAGCCTTGGTGATAGTTTTCAACACAGCATTTTGTGAGCGCTGAAGGATTTCAATGTTTGAGTTACAAGAGCTCCCCCAGAGTTGGATCCCATATGTCCAGATGGGTTTTATGGCCACCTTATACACCAGCAGTTTATTTTCCAGTGACAGTTTGGAGTTCCTTCCTAATAGCCAATACAGGCTTCTAATTCTGGCATTCATTTCATCTCGCTTTGCTCTTATATGGCTTCGCCAGGTGAGTCGTCGGTCGAGATGTAGACCAAGGTATCTTACTGAGTCCACATGACGAAGAGGTTCTGCGCCTAAACTTATTGTAGGACAATTTCCTTGCCGAA
Source organism: Heliconius himera (assembly GCA_021202915.1). NCBI lineage: Eukaryota > Metazoa > Arthropoda > Insecta > Lepidoptera > Nymphalidae > Heliconius > Heliconius himera. Next base: position 18,996 of record JAJHJA010000483.1, read on the forward strand.
GGGAGAAAGTGATATGCGAGGATTTTGATGCACTAGCTTTCATTCTCCACTTTTTAAGCCAGTTCTCAACTTTCTTAAGGTGTACTTGTAATATACTAGAAGCAAGTTCAGGCTGTGGATGACTTGCTAAGATGGCAGTATCATCAGCAAAAGTTGCTGTGATGACATTGTCGGCGGTAGGGAGATCTACCGTGTATAAAGTGTACAAAAATGGGCCCAGTACAGATCCTTGAGGGACACCCGCTCTGCAGGAGTAGAAGTTAGAGCGGGCGTTTTCTTCTTTAACTTGAAATATCCTGTCGGAAAGGTATGACCTGAGCAGCTCGAAGTATGAATGCGGCAGTAAGGTTCGTATTTTGTAGAGTAAACCTTTATGCCATACCCTATCAAACGCTTGTTGTATGTCCAAGAACACAGATGAACAGTACTCCTTACGTTCCATAGACTGGCGAATAGTGTCGCAAACTCGATGCACTTGTTCTATAGTGGAATGATATTTGCGGAAGCCGAACTGGTGATCTGGTATAATTTTGAGATTCTCCAAAACTGGTGTGAGCCGTGCAACTATTATTTTTTCACAAATTTTTGATATAATTGGCAACAAGCTGATTGGGCGATATGAAGATGCTAAGCTAGCCGGTTTGCCGTGTTTGTGAATCATGATGATCTGGGACACCTTCCAGTGATCAGGAAAGGTTTATGAGGATGGTAATAAAGACTATAGCTTTTTTTGGGAGTTCCTTCCGTTCCGTTCCGTTCCTAACACCACCGGAGTTATTAAATCATAGCCAGGTGCTGATTTGTTTTTTAATTTTGTGATCACTTTTCTTACTTCTCCTGGTGTCGTGGGCTTTATTGTAGAATCGGAAAGTAAGTCTTGGCCTAGAACTCTGTCAATCGATCCCTCGTCACATTCAACATCGGCATCGTTAGGTGAAAAAATTGTATGAAGGTGAAGGGCGAAAGTCTTTGCTTTATCCTTATTTGATCGGGCCCATTCATCGATCACTGTTTTAATGGGGGGCTTAGGTCTCTGTGGTTGGTCGAGGTGCTTATTAGCTTTCCATAATGAATAGTCAGAAGCCTTATGGGCACTCAAGGACTCCACGTATTGTTCAAATTGTTCTTCTTGAAATGCTTTAATTGCTTTTTTGAGGTCTAAACAGGCTCGATTAAATGTACTTTTATCGGAAGGGTGTCTGCTTGTTTGCCAGACTCGGCGCAGTCGTCTTTTTTCCCGAATTTGAGACTTCAAGGCAGCATTAATGGCGTTTCTATTGGGCTTTACACTATGTAAATTTGGAGAACTTCTCCAAGCTGCTTCTTGTATTAGACACGAAAGATATTTTGTTGCTCTTTCCACATCATCAGGAGTTTTCAGTGGGATTTTCAAGTTAATAATAATAAATAATAATTCTCTTTAATAATTTCCCTAAAAGATTCCCAGTCAGTTCTTTTATTATGGAGATAGGGTTCATCAATTTCCTTTAATATAATTGTTGTTGAGATTGACATTAGAACTGGAGTGTGATCTGATGTACTGTCCAAGCATGAACTTATGTCAATGTTGTTGGTAGAGATTCCCTTAACTATAAAGAAATCCAGAAGATCGGGGATTTTTTTACTATCTGTTGGCCAGTATGTCGGTTCGCCTGTTGAGATTGTACACAAGTTCAGGTTATCAATACTCTTCTTCAGTTCTCTACCTCTTGTGGTTATTAATCTAGAGTCCCAATGCGTGTGCTTTGCGTTCCAATCACCACCCGATACGAATCTATTTCCCAGGGTGCGAAGGTACAGAGAGAACTGGCTTTCGGAAATTTTGTGCCTCGGAGGACAGTACACTGCCGAGATAGTTAAATTTCCCATCTTATCTTCCACCGTAATTGACGTAGCCTGTAGATAGTGCGATCTAAAGTTCGTTTCTTGGTGATGTTTTATGGATTCTTTGATGACAATTGCGGTTCCTCCATGAGCAGTGCCGTCAGGATGATTGGTGGAGTATATTTTATAACCTGGAATATTGATTTGACTTCTTTGCGTGAAATGCGTCTCAGATATAAGGATAATGTCCAATTTGTGTAAATTTATTAGCAACTCAAGCTCGTGTTTATTGGGTGGTAAACCATTTATGTTCCAAGTTGCCAAGCGAAATATGTTTATGAAAGTGACAATCTATCCACTAGTTTTACTATAAGACTCATCATAGAGCTTATTTGTTGTAGGAGGGCTTCAATTTTCTCAGACTGTTTGATTAGCAGATCCTCGACCAGGTTGGAGGTCGATTGTTGAGAGTTGGGTCCCTTAACGGCTCCCGCGTATGTAGGGATGGAGGTGGCATTCGATTGTTGGTAGTTTTCGTTACTTACTGAGGTTGGGTTGTTTATAGTTTTTATATTTCTCGCCAATTCTTCTTTCATTGTTGGAGACTTAGGCTGGGAGATTGTTGGTTGTTTGGGTCTCTTGTTGAATTTTCTATCGTAAATTTCTTTGTATACCTGGCATCCCTTGTAGTTGGCTGGGTGGTTTCCAAAGCAAAGAGCACATTTTGCAGGACTGTTCCGGTCTTTCTTTAAACAATCGCTTGTCTTATGAGATTCAGCACATTTCACACATCTGAAAGGCTTGGTACAGTTGTTTTTGGTATGCCCGTACTGCTGACATCTATTGCACTGAGGGATTGTCTTGCGTTTCTTCGGATCCTCCATTTTTACAGATGTATTATATATATATTTTATGTCTTTGACTTTTGTTGTTTATATTAGGTTCAAGGTTAACAAAGAAAGTGGAGGATGGCTTCTTTTCTGGACCCGAACGAGCATTGATAATCTCTCCTACTACTTTATTGCCAGTAGACTCTATTTCTTTTATAATCTCAGCATGCGGTGTGGTCTACATCATAATGTAGATTACGGATCACAATTCTACAACACCTATCCTCTTTTCGTGTGAATGTGTGCCCAATGAGGCCTTTTTCTCTCACTAGATTCATGAGCTTTTTGTAGGACTCTGGTGAGCTACAATTTACTCTAAGTTGGGTTTTTGTAACGATTTTAAAGCTGAAATCAGATGGATCCAAAACAGTCTCTAGTGTTTCTTTAAGAGTCACATCTTCTATACCATATAGGATAAGTGGTGGAGGTTTATTTCCAGCTTTAGAACGATTAAAGCTTTCTGGGGCATCAACGGGGAGGATATCATAACTGTTGCTGGTCATGGGTAAGCTTTCAGATGGAGGTGAGATAGAAGTCCTACGTCTTTTGCCTGATCTTGTTGTTGGAACTTTTTGCCAATCGAGCGAGTGTGGCATGGTGCCCTTGCTTGGTTGGGGAGTGGTAATGCAAAGTTCACCGACTGATGAACTGCGAGGTCTGTTGATAAACATTCCTTTATGACAAGCTTGCTGAACTAGCCTTGCTTTAGGTTTTTCACCAGTAGCATTAACTGACACAGAAGCCTGGGCAGCCACTCCTGTGGAGTCTTCGGTAACAAATTTCTCACTCACAGGCCCGGGTACCTGTGAGCGCCGGGGGCTAGCCGGATTGCATGGCGTAACATCACTCATAATTGTACTCATCATAATAAAAAGAAGTAGGTAAAGACACGGAGCACTTACCCAAGGTGCACCTGCCACTCTTTCGGGGATATTTAGTTCCCAGGCTTGTGGAAGCCTCTTCTAACAGTTACCTGTTAAGGTGATTGGTTATACCGCCAAGTACTCGGTCGCCAGAGCCTCGTTCGTTGTCTAGCAGGGGGCACCACGGCTATTTGACCACGAACAGAAAGCCGCCGTCGGCTATTCATAACGAACCACCAGACGCGTGCAGGTGAGGATGGCAATTGGGCCGGTAAGATGTTGTTCCCGTTCTCCCCTTACCCCCCTACTACTCACTTATACATAGCAAAGAAAAGAAAATAAATCATTCCCGTAGTTGACAATCAAACCCATAGCACAACCTGTCACATACAGTTCGGCCATGATGCCACAATAGTTTTATTTTTTTAGCTTCACGCTGAATCTTGCACATAGCAAAGTACCCAGAGGGAACCTGGGAACCTAGTGAACTATGTTCCCCACTTTCTGCCAAATTATAGAAGCATTAGGTATTCAGTGGCGGAACTCAATGCTGTGACTTAGCTCAATAAAAAAAAAAAAATTAGCTTCACGCTGTATCCCGCACACAGCAGGGTAGGCAGAGGGAACCTAGTGTTAAGACACTCTGTTCCCCACTTTCTGCCGAATTCTGGAGGCTTTGCGTGTTGAGTGGCAGAACTCAACGCCGCGCTTAACCTCAATACCAGAGCGAAGAAATGGAAATATAAATTTAAGTAAATATTTCATCTCACTTAGCTCAATTGAGTGAGAAAATGAAAATATTAAATATTTAATTTCCTTGAATTAGAATCGAACCTGCAACCTGTTGCATTTACAATCATATACTTGTGCCATAACTTCCTCTTTGGCTTTATTTTCATATATAGTTATTATAAATAATTATCTTACAGATTACTTATGATTCCATTAACACTATAGATAGAACAAATTTGAAACTCCTTAATAAATCAAACCCACAAAAAATCATATTTATTTACGAAACAGAAGGGCAAAATGTACATTCAATAGATAATATTATAATAAAAGAAGAAAATAAAAATGAAGAAATCACAGATAATTTTGAGTTAAATAATGATAATTATGATAACTTAGATGTATCTTTTGATGATAAAAGCAATGATGTTATAATTAATGACAGTTTATCATTTAAAAAGAAAAGCAAATTAAAAAGAAAGAGTATCAGATTAAAAACGAAAGATAGGAAATTTAAAGATAAAGGAAAACATGATGATGATAATGATAAGAATAGTAATAGTAATCATAAAAATAATAAAAGTGAGGGAAAAGTTGTTAAGAGATTGATTTTAATGGACATTAGTAAATGGAAGAAATTTGATCTTACAGAAGAAGATGCTGTTCAGGTGAAAAAGAACTTTATTTGATTATCGTTTTGCTTTATTTGTGTGTCAATCAAGATAGTTAAGGAATAAAGTATTTAAAATGTATTAAATAATTTACATTGCAAGATGTGAACTTGAACTTATTAAAACTCTTATTAAGCTATGTTAAAATTCTCATGCACTTATCGCAACTTATTTTTTCTTGTTATCATATTTATACATAGATTTTTTTATCTGGAAATGTATATAAACTTTAAAAATTGAGCTATATTAAATTTTTAAAATGAAATTATCACTAAATATTTCGTAAATATTTGAAGCATCTACCTGTTGCAGTTACCAATATCAAACAAAAACATGTAAAAAGTATATCCCCATCAAATATTTATTTTATTCAGTTTTTTAGTATTTCTTGCAAATTTTTTTAGTATTTCTTTATCATGGCAAAGACATAGCAAAATACATTGTGAAGCCAAAAATAACATCTTATTTTAAAAATAACATTTGATTTGTGACGAGAATAACATCTTATTTTAAAAATAACATTTGAATTTCAACTGTCACAGTTCATGAGATAGAGCCTCACAGCAACTAGACAGATAGACAGACAGACAGCGAAGTTTTACTAATAGTTGTCTATGAAACCCTAAAAATGTTAATATATATAATAAAATGTATTCTTGGACATATTAGTATATTTTATTATTAGCAACTCAGTTTAACTTTGACCTGAATGAAAAATTAAATTGATTGCATTTTTTATTATGTATTTGTTATTTAAAATATGCATATCTTTTGAAGTTCAATATAAGTCATACTTTTTGAAAAATTTCTTTCTTTTAAACTTCAACAATATAATACAATAAAAATAATGTTTTCAAAACTAAACCAAAATATTTTTGTTTATGGCAACCTGTTTTCTTTACAGGAATTTAGAGCAAAGGCATATGATGAAAAATATACAGCCGCGGCATATAAATGTATAGACTGTTTAAAAGGATTTTCTGAAGAGGACATGTTGAAACGTCATGTAAAAATTAGGCATAGTGAGGTGTGTATTTTGAATCAATATAAAACTTAAATTAATTATAATGTAAGGATTTTTAATAGGAAAGAATGTAATATTTTATGTAACTAAACAAATTTTCTTAATTAATTTTAAATTTCTAATGAAATTATGAATGTTTTTTTATTAAAATGATGCAATATTTTACTTTGCTTAATAATATAGACTTAATTTTTTTTAGCTTCCCACTATATCCCGCACACAGCAGGATAGACAGAGGGAATCTATATTCCTATATTCCGACGATAGTCCTTGTACATCTGCGCCACGACTGACCTTAAAGACCCTTAAATACGAAATATTGAGACCTAGTGTTGTATAATTTATGATGAATGAATAAATTAAAATATTCATAAATGTAATAAATAATTATTCTAAATGAAGATCCAATCCACGACAATGGGAGAATAATTACTTTAATATCTTCGCTCTGGTAAAAAGACAAAGCGCAGCGTTCAATTTCGTCGTTAAGCAGCCGATATCGTTAGAGCTAAGCCGTGCGTGGGGAATGGAGTGTCGTGAAAATGTTACTAACTTTCTATTGTTTCTTTTCTCGGTTGTTATAAAAAAAAATATCAAGCATCCATTATAATAATAGTTTATTTTACATTGATCGTTTAAAGGTACAGTTAACAAGATAAAACATATAATTATTTTTCAGTCACAAGGCGCCATAGAGTGTCAGTTCTGTCGAATGAGATTTAAAAGAAAATGTCGTCTCCGGCAACACATCCGTGAACATTATACAAAGTTTAAATGTTTGAGATGCAATTTTGTTTGTGTTTTAGAGTGAGTATTTTTTATATTTTTATGTTTATAATTTATATAAATTGCTATTTATTAAAAATTGTACTATACTACTGCTCTGTAACTAAGGCAAAAAGTATGATGTTAAGTTCCGCCCCGTCAACACGCAATGCCTCGAAAATACGGCGAAAATTGGGGAACTGAGTGTCTTAATATTAGATTAACTATGCCTATTTGGCAATATGCGGGGTACAGCGTGAAGCTGATGTTTTCTCGATTATTTTAATACTACACTTAGAAGAACAAGAACCGCACAAACAAAGCAGATATCATAATCTGCTTATTTTATTGTATAACAACTTTTCTTTTAAAATTAAGTCAGCCTTATGCTGTGTCCCGCATACAGCAAGGTAAATAGAGGGACCATAGTGTTAAGACACTCCGTTTCCCACTTTCCGCCGATTTCTGGAGGCATTGCGGATTGATTAGCGGAACTCAATGCCGCGTTACCAGCGCGAAGAAATGAAAATATAAATTTAAATAAATATTTCCTTTCCTCGAACGGGGATCGAACCCAAAACCTGTCGCAATTACTGGCACACTGTGCCCCTGCGCCACTACTGGCACGAATTTAACTTATTTTTTTAGTTTTCATTAATTGTCACACTTTGTAATTGGACATCACATATTTTGCCAAAAAATATTAAATTTAAACAATAATTCTGAAATTACGTTTGTTAATGTATTTTAAATTAGGACCTCTCCCCTACCTTTTGTCACACCACGTGAAATAATGATATAATTATATTATGTGGTGTGACATATAATTTATTACGTTTATATTTTTTTCTCAGGAGTACAGCATTAAGTCACGAACAATTTCATAACGGTATAACAAGAAAATGCAAATATTGCGGTAAGGAATTTAGGTGAGCTAATCTATACGTATAATACAATTGTAATTGATCACTTACTATATTCATATAAACTCCATTATTAATGTAGTTGATACTACAAAAATGATATTTAAAAGTTTTGGCTTGTTTGTCAGTTTGCCTATGCGTTGGTGCATGCTAATCTCAGAAATGGCTTACCCAATTTAAATTTAGTTTTCTATTTAATTTTGGTAAATTTCTTTTAATATCTACTGTTTGTTATATTTAAATGTCATCGGTGTTAATACACCGAAATAAAAAATAATGTCAATATAAAGATTATATATAAGGTAAATATTTTGTTCGATAAAATTGTTCCGAAATAACTGTTTTATTGGATAGGCCGAAACATAAATGATAATTTTATTAGAGCATGAAAGTAATTTAAAGTAGTAAATAAATAATTGAGTATTTCAAGCCCATTAGGCCGGGAGCGGCTCGTTAGTATGTAATATTAATAAAGAAAAAAAAATTTTTGTCGTTATTAGAATTGTCGCTTTGCGTTAATAATAATGATATAAATATATATATATATATATATATATATATATATATATATATATATATATATATATATATATATATATATATATATATATATATATATGTCATAAAATTTTATTATATTCCAGATACTCATCAACGTATTACACACACTTGCGCACGCACAGGAGCCAGCACGTCTGCACTCTGTGCGGCTCCTCGTTTGTGAGCGAGGCGGGCCTGCACCAGCACAAGCGCGTCAAGCATTGCACCAGAGACGTGAGTGTTGCATGACGTGACGTCATAGTGTGTTAGTGTTTAACGTCCCCTCGTGCAGTATGCTCTCCTGGTACTTGTAGTGACGTCACACTGCGTAATGTATCGGGATACTCGTCCGTGTACTACAGCACTCCTCGTTTGTGAGCGAGGCGGGCCTGCACCAGCACAAGCGCGTCAAGCATTGCACCAGAGACGTGAGTGTTGCATGACGTGACGTCATAGTGTGTTAGTGTTTAACGTCCCCTCGTGCAGTATGCTCTCCTGGTACTTGTAGTGACGTCACACTGCGTAATGTATCGGGATACTCGTCCGTGTACTACAGCACTCCTCGTTTGTGAGCGAGGCGGGCCTGCACCAGCACAAGCGCGTCAAGCATTGCACCAGAGACGTGAGTGTTGCATGACGTGACGTCATAGTGTGTTAGTGTTTAACGTCCCCTCGTGCAGTATGCTCTCCTGGTACTTGTAGTGACGTCACACTGCGTAATGTATCGGGATACTCGTCCGTGTACTACAGCACTCCTCGTTTGTGAGCGAGGCGGGCCTGCACCAGCACAAGCGCGTCAAGCATTGCACCAGAGACGTGAGTGTTGCATGACGTGACGTCATAGTGTGTTAGTGTTTAACGTCCCCTCGTGCAGTATGCTCTCCTGGTACTTGTAGTGACGTCACACTGCGTAATGTATCGGGATACTCGTCCGTGTACTACAGCACTCCTCGTTTGTGAGCGAGGCGGGCCTGCACCAGCACAAGCGCGTCAAGCATTGCACCAGAGACGTGAGTGTTGCATGACGTGACGTCATAGTGTGTTAGTGTTTAACGTCCCCTCGTGCAGTATGCTCTCCTGGTACTTGTAGTGACGTCACACTGCGTAATGTATCAGGATACTCGTCCGTGTACTACAGCACTCCTCGTTTGTGAGCGAGGCGGGCCTGCACCAGCACAAGCGCGTCAAGCATTGCACCAGAGACGTGAGTGTTGCATGACGTGACGTCATAGTGTGTTAGTGTTTAACGTCCCCTCGTGCAGTATGCTCTCCTGGTACTTGTAGTGACGTCACACTGCGTAATGTATCGGGATACTCGTCCGTGTACTACAGCACTCCTCGTTTGTGAGCGAGGCGGGCCTGCACCAGCACAAGCGCGTCAAGCATTGCACCAGAGACGTGAGTGTTGCATGACGTGACGTCATAGTGTGTTAGTGTTTAACGTCCCCTCGTGCAGTATGCTCTCCTGGTACTTGTAGTGACGTCACACTGCGTAATGTATCGGGATACTCGTCCGTGTACTACAGCACTCCTCGTTTGTGAGCGAGGCGGGCCTGCACCAGCACAAGCGCGTCAAGCATTGCACACCAGAGACGTGAGTGTTGCATGACGTGACGTCATAGTGTGTTAATGTTTAAAGTTTCCTCGTGCAGTGTGCTCTCCTGGTACTAGTGATGATATAACACTGTGTATCAGGATAGGCGTCCGTCCGCATACTACGATTAACTAGTACTACTTACTAACTATTACTACTACGACTCGACTAACTTACTAAATTACTCGTTACTCAGCTATAGATAGTACCATACTGGTACTATACGAACTAACTAGGCTTTATAGACAACACACAAACAAAACTACTGAACTTAGAAAGTTGAAATTTGGCATGTTGGCTGGCGAGTGTCTGGAAGCACTGAGATAGAGCGAGCATTCAGATAACACTGGATTTTGTTCCTTTCACATTTCAAAGTTCATCCAAACAAATTTGCAGGCAATGACTAGTATTATATATATTTTTTTATTTTTTGACAGAAAAGTTTAGAAAATGAAGAAGACAAAGAAGAAGCGAACAATTATTGTCCTAGATGTAATATTCAATTTGAAACTACAAAAGCGTATGAAGAACATTTATATCACTCTACAATGCACGCTGACGAGTAAGTTATATTATTTTTGATATTAAAAATGTCAATAAGTGTGGCGTTGAGTTCCGCATCATTAAGCAATATCTCAAATCTGAACGGAAAGCGGAGAACGAAGTATCTAAACACTAGGTTTTCACTGTTTGGTTTCTATAGTTTGGCTTGTATAGATTTTTCAAATGATCCTGATTCCTGAACGCTTTATGTCCATATTATTTCAGAAATGGCGCAGAAAATGATGCAAGAACAGTTGACGTATTAGAAAAAACTGGTCAAGAAAAGGTAGGAATTATGTTACTAATAATAACTAACTTCAATAGTCCACTTTCTAATAATCCATAAACCCAATTTACTTTTCCATATTTTCCTACGCATTCGGTAACTATCAATGGACAATTTCCTGTCGTTACTCAGAAAACGAACCCAGATAATGCCTCACAGCAAAGAAAATTACATTCTCTAACTGACCAGGTGCTTTTGGCACCGAGAATTATGAAAGAGAATAATGGAATGTCGATGGGGCCATCTTTATATATAGTCGTTTTCGTTAACGTTATATTTTTAAATATGGTTAATTGATTGAGTAAATTGATATACAATATTTTTATTAATGAAGAAATTATATAAATAATAGCAAACACTAAATGTTAAGGATTTTTTTCCAAAGTAGATGAAATTGCATTCATTCGGTTAAGCCTTTCTTAGACAGACGTGCACAAACGCAGAAACTATTATTGCAAAAAAATATATTATTTTAGGTACTATTACAGTGATTAATGCCCCTATTAATATTTATTTTACATATATCTTTCATATTAAGAGTACAGATAATGGTCAATTACATTTTTATTATATGTATAGATGTTAAATACTCTTGTGGATATATTAATAGTGACTAATAGTAACTAATGAATTAACTTATTTTTTTATGTACTTTAAATTAAATAAAACTTTATATTTTTCAGGTTACAAGTTTGTTCAAGAGAAGGTAGGCCTTAAAAATATGATTCTTACCCTATATAAGAATACTTTCCAAATGTTTTATCATTAATATTATATAATAAATAATAATTCATTTGTTTCTAGAAAGATCGACGATATATCATTGAAATCAGCCAAAAGATGCAAAAAGCCAACGACGTGCCATCAGTGTGGGAAACACTTTAACACGCAATCAGCGTGTATGAAGCATCATTTGGAGGAACATCCCGGAACTTCCTTTTGTCCGCCCAACTTGAGGCATATATGCGAGATATGCGGAGCTTCACTAGCGGTAAGCTCTTTTAGACTTCCTTGAGTGTGATGTAGCCCTGGTTCTTGAGATGACACTTCAATTCTCGGCGACTCTCATCCTACTCGAGTGTGGTTGGTACTCCTGTAGTACTTGAGATGAGGTCACACCATGTGTTGATGCTGTTCGTCTACTGAGTCAAGTTCTCCTGGTTCTTGTGATGACGTCACACCTTGCTTTGACATTGTTACTCCCAGGTGCCGGCTTAGTTAACCTCCCACCGCGTCAGTTTCGCCTTGTATGGTGACGTCACTCACTAGCTAGCACTCGGTTTGCGTGTATGAAACATCAATCATTTGAAGGAAATTTTCAAATTTCCTCCAGTCCGCATGATATATGATGCTCTCCAGGCACTTGTGATGACGTCACACAGTGTATTGACACTTATTTGGGCTGTCCGTCGTGTCCGTTTTAGTTAACCTCCTCCGGTAAATAAATCATAACTTATTAAATATATATCTTATTAAGTAATTCCTTAGAGAATCAGTTGAGTAATTATTTCTATCTTTTCTCAATTAACTTTAAATCTCATGTAACATGACTAGAACGACCAACGGTCGTCAGTTCGATTTCCACTTGATATAACGTTATTTTCATTTGTTTCTTCTCTAAGTTGAGCCTGAACTATTTTTTTAACGTTTTTTAAAGTGTTATTCCAAACTTTCTAAATAAGGATATTATTTTCTTTCCACATATCCAGCCGGGCAGCGTGGCAGTACACAAGAATATGCACACTAGAGAAAAAATATTCGCTTGCTCGATATGTGGAAGGCAGTTTTATGAGAGTGTTGGATTGAAACGACATATGTTGGCAAGTTATTTTTGTAATCGTTTAGCTTTATCAGGGTAGGCCCTTGTAGCCCGAATTCGAGATATAGAGTGGCGGAACTTGACGCCGTGCTGTGTCTCACTCTAGAACGAAGAAATGTATTTAATTCATACCTCCGAGTCGTTTGAACCCACAACCAAAACGTTAACATTCAAACGTTGTCTCACTGCGATGGTCTATATTTTTGTTATTTGCAATTAATTTAAGGATTAAAAAATAATGATATTTTATTTTATTTAATCTCATAATGTATGTTCAGCGATATTCAAAAAAATATGGTTCAGCAGTTATTAGAGAGCTTGTGATTTTATGGGAAAAACCAGATTCATGAACAAAATTGGCACAGCCCGATTTTTTTTTTATTTATAGATAAGCTCAATTATAGGCCCTTTATAACCTATAATAGTTAAAAACTGTTGATTTATTCATCTTGCAATCTATCATTTTGGAAATAAGATCGAATAAACAATAGATTTTATAAAAGTAAAGTTTCAGCAAAACCCTTCAAAGGCTGTATCAAAAAAAAAATTGCTAGTGTTTTTTTCCCGGAAGTAATTTTGAACACTACTGGTATTTATGTAGAATGATCCCTAAAAGTTTTCATAACGCTAGCTGAAAGACAACGTGTTCAAAAATGTACTTGAATCGTAAAAGTAAAAAAAAATGTATTCTCATTACCAAAATTGACTACTCACTAAATCTATTATTTTAAAACTTAAATCGATTAAACTTAAATCGATTATTTTCAGGTATTTATCAGAATATTTGCATTTTTCACCAGTCAACTATAGTTTTACTGTTTGTAGGATAAAGCTATCCTTGCACAGGCCGTGAATTGTATTTTCTTAAATCTTAAATCGATTATTTTCAGGTATTTATCAGAATATTTGCATTTTTCACCAGTCAACTATAGTTTTACTGTTTGTAGGATAAAGCTATCCTTGCACAGGCCGTGAATTGTATTTTCTTAACCGTCTATTTTAATAATTTGGCTTTTCTCTCTTCTCCCTGATATAGTACTAAAATAATAGTTTTCTTATCTTTCAGACACACACAGGGGAGAAACCATTTGCTTGTAGTTCGTGTGACAAGAGGTTCACACAGAGCGCGAGTTTGAAGCTGCACTATCGGACGTTCCATCTGAAGCAACCTTACCCTAAGAGGTATTATTATTTATTATATTTTTATTGTAATGTAATTTTGGATTTTCTTAAATATTTAAAGTGCAACTTTACATGGTCCATATTGATTTGCTTTGTAAAAAAATGTTTTCAATAACAAAAATAATTATTACTTAATTCGATTTATTCTCAGTTTTTTTTTTTTGGGGTCATGTTTTTTTTCGGTTTCCAAAAATCGTCACAAAACAGACTAAATGTGAAAAATCGCTAGAATCATCAATATTATTATACTTTTAAATATTCCAATACTTAGTACTTTAGTACGTTAATTTGGTTGTCATAGTAAAAATTTAATTACTATCTTTCAAAAAAAATAGACAATATATTTAAAATTTTCATATATTTTACAGAAATAGAAGAAAAAAGGAGTAAACACATTTTATTAAGACTGTATCCAGAATCAAACTCATTTTGCTAGTTGTTTCTTAAAAACTTATTTTACAATTATACAAAATGTAGAAATAAATATTTAATCTGTACTTACATATAAAATGTATTTTTTTTATTTTGTTCTAACAATTTTGGATATTTTTAATCAATTTGCTTCAAATTAATTAGAAAATAATTTAATTAAATCATAGAAATGGTTGTAATCCTATTTTTTTTTATTTAAAACTAAAGCAAAATTTATGTTATTTTTGTTCAACTATTTAAAAAGTATATTCCAGTCGACGCATTTTTATTTCATGTTCAATCCAAAAAAAATATTAATACACTACATGTTGTTTTATATAATAATAAACAGAATCTTCAAAATAGAAATTGTGTTTTATATTTACATATTTTGACAAAATCCTTGAACATAAGTATAGAGGCCGTCGTGGCGCAGGGCACAAGCGTGTGACTGCGCGACAGGTTGTAGGTTCGATTCCCACTCAAGGAAATGAAAAGTTCAACATTTTCATTTCCTTGCTCTGGTAACGAGGCAAAACGCGTTATTAAGTTCCGCCACTCAACACGCAACGTCTCCTTACTTTGCCGGGCAGTGAAGAACGGAGTTTTACAGTAACACGCTTGTGCGCCTGCGCCACGAATGTCCTTTTTAGTTTGAATATTTCATAAAAAAATATGTAAGTAATTATTTAAAATATTGCGTATAAATTAATAAAATGTAATTAAAAATATCACAGTACTAATTTCAAGTTGTATGTTAGTTAAACTGGTAACCAGAGTTAGGCAAATTTTAATTGCAATTAGCAATTAAATATTTACAATTGATCATTTGTATATTGAAATTAATTAATTAATTGTAGACTAATTATTATTTATTAACTTTTACACTACTATTAATAATTAAATTTACCCAATTCTGGTGGTAGCTTAATGGAAAACTATATAACGTATGCTTGCACAATAGTAAAAGACTAAAATCTCATTTAAATCACTTATAAATAATAATAATAGTTATTAGTACCACAATTATAATTTCTTGCATCAAATATATTTTTTTCAGCCAATACATTTCGTTTCTGCTAAAACACTATATTTTTCAACGCCTGTTTAAATAGCAAAATCCAAAAATACACTATGCTATCTAAATCAAAAATCTTAACTAACCTAAGTTCGAAATCGAACTTACAACCACCTCACTGTATACTCAACCAACTGTACCACAATGGTATTTTTACATGTCCCATACATCTTGAACTAAGGTTTTTGTATATAAATATTTTTAGCCAGTTGCATCGCGTCCAGCTCCCCCAACAGCCAACTTGATGACGAAGTTATACTTCCAAGGAGTATTTGGTTCTTTATACATCCGGTACGTACTACACCGTATACTATTAAACCTCCAGTCTGTAAAGAGAATTAAAAAATTAAATTAAATTAGCTTCACGCTGTATCCCGCACACAGCAGGGTAGGCAGAGGGAACCTAGTGTTAAGACACTCCGTTCCCCACTTTCTGCCGAATTCTGGAGGTACTGCGTGTTGAGTGGCAGAACTCAACGCCGCGCTTAACCTCGACACCAGAGCGAAGAAATGGAAATATAAATTTAAGTAAATATTTCATCTCCTCGAGTGGGGATCGAACCCACAACCAGTCGGTTTTGCAGTCACACCTCGTGCCGCTGCGCCACGACCGGCAAAAGAGAATTAATATAATATATTTAATATATTTAATTTAAGAGAATTAATTAATATAATAATAGTAAAGAGAATTAATAGTTATTATTTATATTAGAATAAAAAAAATATTATTCGTTTATTATTATTATGTTAAAATAATTTAAAGAGTAGCTTTTTAATAGTTAAATTTGATTGAATTCTACATAACGATACTTTGGTCTAATTTCAAAAAAATAAAAAACTAACATTTGATTGAGGCCACTCGTGGCGAAGGAGCACAAAGTGTGACTGTAAAACCGTCTGATTGTGGGTTCGATTCCCACTCGAGGAGATGAAATATTTATTTAAATTTATATTTCCATTTCTTCGCTCTGGTTTCAAGGCGAAGCGCGGCGTTGAGTCCTGCCACTCAACACGCAATACCTCCAGAAATCGGCAGAAAGTAGGGAACGGAGTGTCTTAACACTAAGTTCCCTCTGCCTACCCTGTTGTGTGCGGGATACAGCGTGAAGCTGATTTAGCATTTAATAAAGACTTACACTAGATTCGCATATAACGGGTGCCCCGGGCGCCGCGAAGCACAACTTCTCCATACTTTCCCCACAAGACGCTTCGAAGGAGCCTCCACCGCCCATGTTTTTGCATGCACCATCTTTCACTTTTAATATTGTCTGTAAATATGAAATAAAAAAAATATTGAGGTCATAGTGAGTGCTTAGATGCTAAGCAAGATGAAGAACATCGGTTCGAATCCAGCTACTGTGAAGATTTATAACATTTTCTAAAATCCATAAAGGATTTCTCAATATTACTATGAGAACAGGAAAAAATAAAGTACGCACAAACTTACCGAACCAAAATCATCATTTGTATCGTAACCCACAGTCATACAGTTGCCCGACAGCTTGCTGAAGCCCAGACAAGCCCCTCTACCCGGCTTTCCTCCAAAATTTACTTCCTTTTCTAGTACTATTATACCGAAATCGTACCAATGTGTACCTAAAATTTTGATTTTATTAATATGAAGAAAATTGGAAAATAATAATAGTAATCGTGGTGTAGTGGTGTAAACGCGACGGTCGTGAGTTCAAGCATCAGCTTCACGCTGTATGGCAGTTAAGACACCCACTTTCCGCCGAATTCTGGAGGCATTGCGTGCTGAGTGGCGGAACTCAACGCCACGCTTTACATCGACACCAGACCGAAGAAATGGAAATATAATATAAATGTAAATAAATATTTCATTTGCTCGAGTGGGGATCGAACCCACAACCAGTCGCGTTTACATTGACGCTTTGTGCTCCTGCGCCACGACTATCTATTATAATAGTTTGATTTTTTTTGGTGTGTATTATACATAGATACAGTACGGTCTACCCTGAAGTTAGCTCTAGATGGCTGTGCAGATTTTAGGATTTTTCTTACTCTGACTATTTACTTCCCGAGTGCACAATGCACAAAAGTTTACAAACCTCAACATCAGGGCGGTCACAACTCTTCAATCGACTATACTTTATTTTTAAACATTTTTAATGTGTTATTCCACACTTAGGAAAGAAAAATTAAACTTATTTAAAAAAGAACCACCTGCCACCTGGAAACTGACCGGACCTGGTCTGTTTCCAGGTGGCGCGGGTTCGAATCCCACTACGTTAAAATTTTTATACGTTTTCTAAATAAGTATTCGACAATACCTTGTGAAAACTTACCAGTATTATACTGCGGGTGTAATTTCCTATGCTGCGCTATATATTTATGATTGGCGTCAGCCGAGAATGGAACCCGCACATACAGCATGTGGTGCTGAGCCGCTTTCAGACAAGTGGCTGAGGTTAGTACTATACGAGATCCTATTAAAGCACCGGCGCAGAATACGCTCGTATCGGTTATTTTTAAATTGGCTACTCTAAAATAAAATTATATATTATTTTTTTTGTAATATTATTCGATACTAAAGCCTATTTTGCATTATGCCAGTAGTTTAGTCTAGTAATTTAGTAGCTAAACTAAACGTATCTCACTTATCTCAACATCTGAATTTACTTAAAAATAAATAAATCAGCTTCACGCTGTATCCCGCACACAGCAGCGTAGGCAGAGGGAACCTAATGTTAAAACACTCCGTTCCCCACTTTCTACCGAATTCTGGAGGAATTGCGTGTTGAGTGGCAGAACTCAACGTCGTGCTTTGCCTCGACACCAGAGCGAACCCACAACCAGTCGATTTTACAGTCACACTTTGTGCCTCTGCGCCACGACCGGCCTTTTTTACTTAATTTACTGTATTAACGATTTTTGGGCAGTAGCGAGTATGTTAGTTTAAACTAAACTTTTTGTCATTGTACTAAAATACTAGCATAATGCGAACAAGGCTTAAGAATGAAAAATATGTATATAAAAAAAGTAACTTAGCAGGACTCGAACCCGCGCGTTTTACTTAACGAACTACTAAAAAGATGTTATTAAATGAAAAACCACTTCTCCCTTTTATCCTCATGGCAGAGTAGGCTTAGTGTTAAGAATTCGATGCCTTGCACGTTTAGTTGCGGAACTCAACGCCGTATATTTATATAGCTCTTTTTTGTTAGGACCTGCCTTCACATATTTTCTACTACTACTGCCATAGTACAATTTTTAGTACCATTTTTTTATAGAATTTAAAATCGAATTAAATCAGCTTCACGCTGTATCTCGCACACAGCAGGATAGGCAGAGGGAACCTAATGTTAAGACACCTCGTTCCCCACTTTCCGCCGAATTCTGGAAGCACTGCGTGTTGAGTGAAGAAACTCAACGCCGCGCATTTGCTATACACCAGAGCGAAGAAATGGAAACATAAATTTAAATAATTATTTCACTTTCTCGAGTGGGGATCGACCCCACAACTAGTCTCGTTTACAGTCACACTTTGTGCCCCTGCGCCACGACTGGCCTCTTCTTTATAGAATTTAATACTCACTTATAAAGTTTAACGCACCACGGACATACGTCGGAATCGAGAGGTAGACAGTTATCTGAAATGAACATTAAATAATTAATTAAAATTCAAAATGTTGAAATTACTATTACGAATATAGGTATTTCTTTAATCCATCAATTACTCAAATTTTTGATTGACTATCAATTAATCAAATAATTATAATTAATCAAAATGAAAAATCATTAAATTTGGTCAGCCCGTTTGGCCTCCACAAGGTCACATAAGAACAAACATCCATTTACATACATCATACATATATAGACTGATAAACACATTACCCTTCTTTACGGTCCGCAGTCGGGTAAAAGGATAGGAGGATAATTAAACTAAATAATGAGGAAAGCTTACTAAGAATAATAACAAATTAATATTTATTTACCCTGCTGTGTGCGGGATACAGCGTGAAGCTAATTTAATTAATTTTTTTTTTATATTTATTTACATAAAATTATATTCCGTCGTGGCGCAGGAGAAGAATAATTTATTTTCATTTCTTCGATCTGGTAACAAGACAAAGCGCGGCGTAGAGTTTGGCCATTCATCACAAAATATCTAGAAAAAGGAGAATGGAGTGGCAACACTGGATTGTAGACAGGGGTTAACTAATGTTGACACTCCGTTCCCCACTTTCCTCCGAATTTGCGTATTAAGTAGCGGAACTCAACGCCGGGCCTTGGTGCCAGAGCGAAGAAATGTAAATATTAATAAATAATAATTTATTCACTCGAGTAGGGAATGAACCCACAACCGTCGCGTTATAGGAAGCTGCTAAAAAGAATATAAAAACATTACCACTGCGAGTATTATTTATTATAGGCGGCGCTATGACCAAGTCTTGAGTACAACACCACTTAAACAGTCCTGGACATGGCTTTTGTGTCATTTCTCTGCAACAAGAATTATAAGAAATATTTTATCTAAAGTGAAAAATAAATATACATACAAAAATTGATTAAAATTTTCAAGGATAATTTTATTAACACTTTTAACTGGTAACTAGGCAAAGCGGGGCATTGAGTTCTGCTACTCAACACGCAACAGCCTCCAGAATTCGGCGGCGCCAAGGGGCTTCACATGACTAACTTATATATTTAAAGTTGATGTTTCATATCAGTATGTTTTGTTATGCAATAGGACATCAAATTAAAATTATTATTAATGTTATGCATGTGCCATATATTATTATGTATATTTTCCCAGGACATATTTTGCTTTTTAGGATGTCCTGGGATTTCCTGGATAGTTTTTAAGCATCGTCCTGAGTTTTTAAAGAGTATTGTTTAGGAGCTTTGTTTTAAACGTTCTTTATACAGGAATATAATGCTAATGTAGGCAGAAAACGATAACTTCCAGCAACCAATTGTCTAAAACATTAATATAAACGCTTAAACTATTTATTAACTCAACCACAAATGTTGTTTATTGACGCTATTTTCGGTGCAATATGGTATTGCCTTGGTATATACTGTCCTGGCTTTAAATCAAAATGTCCTGGTTTTTCTACCTACAAATCCTGTATTTCAAAGCTTAGAGATAAATCGTAGAAGAACCTTATATTTAAGTACGTAAAATTTTATCTCTATATATAATAAGACAGTAAAAATATTTTGTCTGTACATTTAGTAATTTTGACTGAAATGGATAGAGGGACACTTAAAAAGACTAATAGAAAGCAAAAAGATTTTTTTTGAATTTCTTGTCTGTCTGTCTGTCTGTCTGTCGACATATTGTTGTCCGCATTTTTCTCTGAAACTACTGAACCGATTTACTTGAAAATTTCACCAATTGCTTTGTTTTAACTCAATTTAGGTTCTAAAGTTTGGTTCATCAAAATCGGTTCATTAAAAAAAAAGTTATCGTCATTTGAATGAACTCAAGGCATTAGCTTGCCAGCGAATGTTATATAGAAATCGCGCTGGTATGACCCTGGCTAAAGAATGACATTCGAAACGTCTTGATTATATGAATGTTGATAAAAATATATATTTTTGAAGCACTATTATACAATATTTTATACAATAAAGTAAACAAGGCCAGTCGTGGCGCAGCGGCAAGAAGTGTGACTGTAAAACCAACTGGTTGTGGGTTCGATGCCCACTCGAGCCTGCCTCCAGAATTCGGCAGAAAGTGGGGAACGGAGTGTCTTAACACTAGGTTCCCTCTGCCTACCCTGCTATGTGCGGGATACAGCGTGAAGCTGATTTATTTATTTTAAGTAAACAAAATTGAATTGTTAGTAGAGATTACCTTCATAAATCGTAACAGTAAAGTTTAAATCGTAATTAATTCAACACAGAGATAAAGAACGATTTGATCTTCAAAGAAATATCAAGTAAATACATAGATTTTTTGGTTCGTTCGTTCGTTTGAAATAAATCTATATAAAAATGCCTAAAAACAACCTTTCTACGTGTACTCTGTAATAACTACATATTTACCAATTATTCATTTATCTAATAATATGCAAACAGGAGTTAATATGCAAACATTACAGTTATTTTACAAAGAATATTATGAATCCTTAACCAAATTAATAATTTTACATTTAAGACTGTTTCTGAAGCAGTACAATTATTAAGTGACATCAGCACATTTAACAGAGCTTTAAAAAACATAACATAGGTAAAAAGAAAGTAATGTTACAAAAATATACATAAAGCTAATTATTTATTATATATATATATGTATATATATATATATAATAAATAATTAGCTTTATGTATATTTAATGAATATCAAATATCGACATTGGTCATATTTTTTAGTTCGAAACAATCAAAAATTCTTACAGAAGTTACGATAATGTCGTAAAAAAATCATAATAGAATATTACAGATTAAAGTAACAAAAAATCATATTAGAAGTCATTATAGTTGTCTTTATATTATATATGTTGTTGTATGTTGTCTTTATATTTGTTTGTCATTCTATTATAGGGTGTGAGGCCAGTCGTGGCGCAGCGGCACGAGGTGTGACTGCAAAACCGACTGGTTGTGGGTTCGATCCCCACTCGAGGAGATGAATTATTTACTTAAATTTATATTTCCATTTCTTCGCTCTGATGTCGAGGTTAAGCGCGGCGTTGAGTTCTGCCACTCAACACGCAATGCCTCCAGAATTGGGCAGAAAGTGGGGAACGGAGTGTCTTAACACTAGGTTCCCTCTGCCTACCCTGCTGTGTGCGGGATACAGCGTGAAGCTGATTTATTTATTTATTTTATTTTATTATAGTTGTCAATCAATTCTGCTTAAATCAATAATCATGTATTTTAAGCGGGCGAAGCCGTGGGCGGGCCGCTAGTGATATCTATATGATCTAGGTGTGTCAGATTAGTCATATGTTCACAACCCATGCACTTGCTGTTACACAAGTTATTAACGTACATATGATAAGCAAATATTTTTTATATTCATACTGTATCATAAATATATAGTAGGGTAGGCAGAGAAAATATAACACTATATTTTTTCGAGAGGCCTCGGTCACCACGCAGTGGCATCGAAATAGCTCATTCCCTCGAGGGGGGAACGAACCCACTAAGCTGTGCCACGCCGGCTTATACAGGGTGGAAGAGGGAGCGCTCCTTTTACGGAAACAGCATATAGGGTAAAATATTTCAAATCTATACCTAAAGAAATAAATCAAGATGCCTCAACAGTTTGGACATTTGGATTTTTTTTTCATTTCACGATTTTATCCATACCTGTATTTCGTGTGACGCGATTACGTATAGATCCCAATACATAAACACTTACTACTACAAAAATATTACTAAAGGTTTAACAACTTTTAACTTTATCGCCAACACCTACGACTCGATTTCGGAATGAGGCGTGTACCGAGGTATTCCTTTGATGGGTTTATGTGTACGTGCGTCGTCCTTACAAATGGCGTTTTATTTTAAAACGACAATTTTATTATTTATTTTGTTTGAAAAAATAACTTTTTCATTTTTAGGAATTTATTTTTTTCTGATTTATATTAGGTTTTTATAGAGTAGTTAAAACTGTGGTTTCATTTAAAGTGGTGCTTACACTTCCACCCTGTATATCGATATTTTTATAATAACTAAAAAAAAAATAAAATTACTTCCTCTTCATTACTAAGTATTCATGTTTATAAATATTAATGTAATTTTTACCTAAATTCACTTTCATCGATCACCCCTCCCGGCATGATGGTGTGGTCCGCGTTGCAGTACGACTCTTGCACGCATACGCCGTCTCTGCCATCTTTCGTTTTGCACGTTGTTGATTCGAATGTTCTATCTGGAATAGATCAAAATTAAAAAATCAGCTTCACGCTGTATCCCGCACACAGCAGGCTTGGCAGAGGGAACCTAGTATTAAGACACTCCATTCCCCACTTTCTGCCGAATTCTGGAGGCATTGCGTGTTGAGTGGCAGAACTTAACGCCGCGCTTTGCCTTGACACTAGAGCGAAGAAATGTAAATATAAATTTAAGTAAATATTTCATCTCCTCGAGTGGGGATCGGACCTACAACTACTTAGTTTTACAGTCACATTTTGTGCTCCTGCGCCACGACTGGCCTCAAAAATAACAATTGCTTAATAAAAAAGATTTAACGGGCATATACTGGAAAGCAAAATAATAATAAGCCGTCGTAATGGCACTTTGGCACAAGCGTGTGACTATAGACGCGACGGTTGTGGGTCGATTCCTATTCGAGGAAATGAAATATTTAATACTTTTATGTCTTCGCTGTGGTGCCGAGGCATTGGGTTTTGGTAACGGAAAACGGAGTGTCTTAGCACTAGGTTTCCTCTACCTAGCCTGCGGTGTATAAAAATATCAATTGCAGATGAATTGGAATAATAGTACCTATATTAAAAACTTACCATCTAAAGTAGGTTCTAAGCTAGGATCATCGTCGCTGTCGATAAAAGCTGCTCTGCTTACTATTAGTGGAAGCAAAATGATCCCCAAAAGATACTTGGCTTGGATCACCATCTGTAGAAGAAATAGAAAATAGATTTATTGACAGACATCTAAGAATTAAAACACAGCGTTGAGTTCCGCTATTTAACACGAAACGTCTTTTTTTCCTCAACTTCGTTTTCATCTAAATGCCTTCGCGATTTGGTACGGGCGACAGATAGATTTAGATAAAATTAGTTTACACTTGATCTGATCTATCCATCTGTCTACAATACTAGACAAGGAAAAGGAAAAATCGGAAATCTTAAATACATACATCTACTATACTTATTTAGAAAACGTATAAAAACGCAGCGGGACTCGAACCCGCGCCTCCTGGAAACCGACCAGGCACTCTGACCACTAAGCCATGCGTTCTCGCCAAGCTACGTTGAAATTTTTATACGCTTGTTACAACTTATTTATGTTGCTAGCATCTCTGTAGGGAGATTTTTACAAATTTCCGCTACAAAAAGATAATTACTAAGAATTATCGTTTGGCAAGAGAGAAACTATTTTTTAAATATTTTTAAACATTTTTAAAGTGTTATTCCACACTTAATAAGTTGTAACAAGGTCGTAACAAGGTCGGTTTCCAGGAGGCGCGGGTTCGAGTCCCGCTGCGTTCAAATTTTTATACGTTTTCTAAATAAGTATTTTTCTTTCCTAAGTGTGGAATAACACTTTAAAAATGTTTAAAAATACATCTACTAGTAAGAATTTAAAAAAAAATCTGCGAAAAATATATTATTATTTGGTAGTTTCGATACGGAAGAAGCTTTTGTTCGATAGATACTTAAAAATAAGACACGTATTTCTTTGTTAACTGTTAACACCATAAGACCACGGTTTTGTTACAAACATTATGGTATGACGTCATCAGTGGTTAATTGCCACATGTCTGACTAATCGCGATGATTGCGAGTTCGATGTTCGCGGCGTCTGCGTCGTGTTATATCACTCAGCCTACATTGCTTTAGAAGATGAGTGGAAAGCGGAGAACAAAGAGATTTATTATTTTTTAATAAGTTACTATTTATAGAGCAGAGAGAGAGCTGGCTACTTTGAAAATCACTTAAGACACAATTAATTTGTATGAATTGATTTGTGAATTTGAAAAACAGCTGCTGCTGTCCTACCAAATACACCAAAAAGTTAAAATTAACAATTTTTTTTAACAAATTTTATTTATATAACTAAGTATATTTATTAGCTTTCTATTGCCTCCTCGCCTCCTTCAGTCCAATGAAGTTAACTAAGAGTTATTTTATATTTATATTTTAGATGAAACATTCGTAGTGCCTGAGGGCTATCTCAGGTCCTTGACAGCAGGTGCAGTAGGTTTCCTTACTGACGATACGAGTAAAGTGATGCATGAGTGAACTTTCCTCCAAAAATGGATTATCCAACACAATAATATTTTTTCAATTCAAACCAGTAGGTCCCAAGATTAACGCGCTCAACCAAATAAACTGTCGCTTTATAATATTAGTAGAGAATACCAATAGATTTAATGTAACTAAGCATTATTAACTAAATGTGAATATTGAGTGACCGCAACATTACTAAGTACTTATTTCAAAACTAATCTCGACTCCTGAAATTATTTGTTATTCAAAATATTAATATCCTACAAAATGAATCATATCCTAAATATGAAGCATATTTTCCATTTCATTGTGTTTTTCCTTATAATATTAATTGAATGTTATAAGTTACAACGCTTAAGTCAAATTATTGCGATTATTAGCCGACTACGCGAAGCGTGACGTGGTTCACACTAAACAACGTGTAGATTTGGTCATATCATATCTTTAGACATTTTTCCCACCTTTTTTCAAGATTTCTTGTAGTTTTTTCAGAATTCTATACCTCAAAAGGTAGAAACTGAACCCGTATAGGTTCCCATTGCTATCCGTCTGTCAAGACCATTTATCTGGAGATCCCGTGTGATCATATTATATCAAATACTATCGGCCCTCTCGCGGCTTCGCACGCATACCACCTTTTATTATGCCGCATTTGCCAACAGATTGATACATTCACTCATGAAAGCTACGTGGCTGTATGATAAAACTTCATCGGCGGCAAGGGCGCCCCCCGCGGGACTCTAGCCTAGGCTTGCGGCCGTAAAGAGAGCGTTGAATTATTTTAATTTTACATTTTCCCAAAAAATATATCTAAATTACATGCCATAAAAACCGATAATTATCTTCATTCAATTTTCTTGGTCATAAAATAAATTTCGCTAGTAACTTTTCAATACACATGTGAAATAAAAATCAATGAAATATCGATTTTCAATTATTTTTTATCACTATGGTGTCGCGGATTTTTTTAGATCTAATAAAATTGAATATTTTTGTCATACAATGTACTGTTGTATAATTAACTATATGTACAGCGCACGCGCTTAAAGCAATTTTAAAGCAATTCGATGGCGTTCCTTATTTTTGTTATTTCGTTATTTAAGGCTAAGTATGACCTACACTGTAATATTATATAGCCTATAGCACTTCTGAAGAGTGTAGCTTTCATACAAAAAAAAAAAAAGTAAATCATACCAGTAGATCGGGAGATCTTAGCGTTTAAGCAAACAAACATACTCTTCCGCTTTATTATATTAGTATAGTTCAGGTCTATGGTCTTTTGAAGCACAGAAAAAATCAAGCTTCGAAGACCTAAGTTAACACAATCAAAAGATACGAGCATTCATGCATCGATTTTGTAACATTCTGTATGAAATTCGGTTTTTAAAATATTTTAATTTAAATTTTTTGCTCTGATGTCGAGGTAAAACGTGGCGTTGAGTTCCGCCACTTAACACGCAATGCCTCCAGATTTCGGCAGAAAGTGGAAAATGGAGTGTCTTAACACTAGGTTCTCTCTGCCTACCCTGCTGTGTGCGGAATAAAGTGTGAAGTTTTTTTTTTTTTCATACACAATAAATGCATATGCACGCAAAGTTCTACAATGTACTTTCCGTTGATGTTTTGGAAAACAAAAAGAATATTTCTACAATGTTTGCAATTATTATAATGCTTATTTATTTATTTTGGATCATAATATGATATACTTTAAGAACCTTTTTATAAAGTCAACTTAATGTTTTTTGAATTGTTTATTATATTTGGTTCTTAGGCTTAGTCTTAATTTTTTTCTGGTAATCGTTTAAAATTTAAATTATACCCAAAAAAAACAAATCTTTCATTTAATCAGACACGTGTGATGTGTGACACGATTTGAAAATCTATAAATATAAATCGCAAAGAAATATTCTTATCATACTTTGCCATTAACAATAATTATAGCCTTTTGACCTTTAGCATATAATTATTCGTAATCTTATTTGAGGCCAGTCGTGGCACATGGGCACAAGCGTGCGACTATGGTTGGGAGTTCGATTTCCACTCGAGGAAATGAAATATTTATAACATTTTTTTTTGTGTTATTCAACACTTGGTCGAGGGGAGGGGAGTTCGAGCCTCGCTACGTTCAATTTTTTATACGTTTTTTTAATTGGTATGAAATATTTAATGTTTTCTCGTTCTGGTAACGAGGCAAAACGCGACCTTCAATATCCCTACTCTAAATGCATCCAGAATTCGCCAAAAACTGGGAAACGAGAATCTAGTTCCAAATAGTTTTCCAAGGGAACCTGGAAACCTAGTGTTAAGACACTCTGTACACCATTAAGACACCGTAAACTCTGTTCTCAGTTTTCCGGCGAATCCGAGATATTGAAGAAATGGTTAATTCAACGCTACACTTTGCGTACCAAAGCGTGAAAATGAAAATAATTCATTCTCACGAGTGAAGATCAAAATTACAAACAACATCACATTTGCAGTAAGATATTGTGCCGCTGACTCAAACTGACTAAAAAGATGACTAACATAAGCTAATTGTGGCAGTCGGTTACATCGAAACAACTAACAAAAAGAAACACCTAACTATCCTATTTACGCCCAATATTAATAATCTATCTCCGACGTCAATCTTCGATTGTTCCATATATCAATCCAATCTAGAGATTGGATAGATGTATGGAACGATCGAAAATTGACGTAGGAGATAGATTATTATTATTGAGCGTTAGAGAGCCATGAGATAAAAGATAAGCAAACCAGAAAAAGGTTCCTTTCATGTTACACGATTGATGAAATGGATATATTTTATATATATAATTAACTCCAAAAGAAATACTAATAGCACTGCAAATAATATAATTTAATGATTTCTATGGTATGGTCCTTTGATTAGGGCGTTTCGAGCATGCCAATTGAGCACATATCACTTCGCCAATGTCACGTTATGTGGAGAAAACACGAAGGAGGTTGTACGGTAAAAAAGAGATAATGTTACACAATATATATACTACTTATGAAACCCTTTCAGACCTAATAGAAATCGAATATAATAAATGCCTTCAATTATATTTTTTTTAAATATAGTTTAATTATTAAGTAATTAATTATTATTTAAGTAGACTTTTACAATTCCACAAGAAGTACACATAAGGCGTTAAATGGCATACAGACGCGATAAAGCGAGATAGTGCCCACTCTCTCTTTAAGTGATTTAAACACCAAATTTAATATTAGGAAACATTATGAATAATGTTTCCTAATATTAAATCCGTAATACAACCTACGTATCTAAGAATCAAATCCCATTTTTTACCCTTTTTTATAGATTCACGCTGTATGCCGCACATTCGGGATAGAACCCACAACTTTTACCTCAGACTGGCCTCAAATAAAAAAAAATATATGAAACTTTAAAAAAAAATAACTACTAAAACATGGCAGTAAAAACGTGGGTTTAAGCTCTATCCATACTTGGTTTTTTAAAAGTAGTCATCGTCTCCGTATTGTGTTGGTCAATTCCACTCAAAAGTAAAATGCATTTTGTAAAATTTTATACATAAATGTTTTTTTTTCACGCTGTATCCCGTAGATAACAGGGTAGACCCAGTACCCAGTTAAGATAATCCGTTCCCCACTTTCCGCTGAATTTTCGAGGCATTACGTGTTGAGTGGCTAAACACAACGCCGCGCCGCGTTTTACTTTGTTACCAGAGATAAGAAATAAAAATATTCATAAATTCATAACTCGGAGTGGGAATGGAACCCACAACCGTCAAGTTTACATTCACACGCTTGTGCCACTGATCCACGGCTCATTTTAAACGAATGTTTCGAGTAAAATGTCAAGGGAAATATCATTCTTGCCGTTTAGGTATACTTATTATAATTTATATTACACCTAAATATATATAGTATATAATATATTTGGCATACCTAGCTAGTTATTTTATTTATGTGATACACAGTGAATTTACATATTTATTTATTTGAATAGCATTTTTATATTTTTGCATTTTTTAAAAATAAAATTAAACATAACAAAATAAAATGTTATGTCAACACAATATTCTTACGTCAATTATTAAATTCTTTAATTTCTTGTAATATAATATTAAAATCTATAGGTTCTAAATATTAAAAACTTACTGAATATTAATATAAAAAAAAATGTATAGAAAAACAAAGTAATAATTTTAATTACATTTTACTTTTAGTAAAATGAAATGCTACAAATATAGGGAACGGAGTGTTTTAACACAAGGTTCCCAGGTTCCCTCTGCCTACTGTGCGGAATACAGCGCTAAATAAATTAATAATAAAAATATGTTGTTGTAGCAGAACTTTTATTAAAATTATACTTATTTTGAAATAAATTACAAATTTATACATGTACAATGTACCTACATACCGTATAGATCATATAAACACTCCGAACAAAAATATCATGATATCATATTCACATATAAACTAAAAACTAATCACAATTTAAATGCTATAATTCTACATAATATTCATAATTTATAATCAAAAAAAACGAACGAAAAAATATATATAAAAACGTGTCGAACAAAACAACGTACACGTACAGAATGCGAATTGCAAATGCGATGCGATGCGAAGGCGAACTATATTAAAGTTTTTACTTTTTTACAAACTTAATTTTAACTTAGTAGCAAAGACGCGTCGCTATTCAGCCAATATTCATCACAAATATTCATAGAAACATTATATAATCTGTTGACACAATATTATTGTGTTTTTTTTTTCTTTAATTTAATTAAAAAAAAATATTTTGTGCGTGTATGGTTAAATATAATTTTTCTATTGCATTTGTCTGCAATAGTGTTTTTTTGGTGGGTAGTCTTTTTTTGGTGGGTAGGCGTCAAATTACTGACACGCGAATTTTGTTGCTCTTGCTTTTATTTCATTTTTATATTGATTATTTATGTATATTAGTGCAGTAATTCAATAAAAATCATCCCACCAACCAGCATACATATTATCCTTTATTAAAAGCACAATTTACTTACAAACTAAATAATCAAGTATCAAGTTTTTTTTTTTTTTTTTTACTTTTTCACTGTGAGAAATAAATAACTATGGAGTCAATGAAGCTTACAATCAATGAATTAAGTGAAGTTTTTAATAAAAGAATGGCCGAGTTCCAGCAAAATCTTCAAAGTTCATCCATTCCTGTGGTGAGTCCTACAACATCAAATATTGCAGCTGAGTTTAACACATTCAGAACTTTTGTTTTAACTGCTCTGGATAGCCTCCATAAACAGCTAGAGCTCCTCACTAGTAAATGCGATGCCTTGGAGATGAGGTCAAGGAGGAAAATCATCTTGATGCATGGTATACCGGAGAGCAAAAATGAGCATGTTGCCTCAGTTGTTGCTAAAGTATTTTCTGACCATATTGGAATGCCTGATATCAATGCAAGTCATTTTAGTCGCTGTCATCGTTTAGGTCGCATCAATAACAATAAGCCTAGACCTGTGCTGATTAAATTCAGAGATGCTACATCTAAAAATAAGATTTGGTTTGCTAAAACTGGCCTCAAGAAAACTGGCATCACTATGTCAGAGTTTTTAACTAAGGATAGGCATAAGGCATTTATGTTGGCTCGCCAACGTTATGGTATTAATAAATGCTGGACCAAAGATGGTAATATATACGTTATTGAGGACGATGGATCTCGAAGATGTATTACTTCTGTGGCTGCAGTAGATGCTGTACCGTCATCTTGTTCTGATGGCCTTCCCTTAGGCACAAGCCCTCCCTCTACTACTATTCTGCCAAATCCCACCCATAAGGATAGCAAGGTCTCACAAATTAGGCCCAAAAGGGTGATGAAAAAATAAAGATAGTGTCCACTGTTTGTGAGTATTCACTTCTCATAAATTTTATTGAGTGTTGCTTCGTTTTCTAGATATATGTTATTATAAATGTTTTACTACTTATTTAGCTTATAATTATTTTTTGATATATAATCTATCTTAATTTATATAATGTAGCTTCTTCTATTTATGTCTGATTGTGGTAGTTTGTTTTCACTCCTCATAAATTATGTTGATTGTTGTTTTTTTTTTTTCTATATACATACTATTATAAATGTTTTACTACTTATTTAGCTTACAATTATACTTTGAAATATAATCTATCTTACTTTAAATAATGTAGCTTCTACTATTTATATCTGATTGTGGTAGTTTGTATGAAATCTTGATTTATTTAAATAAATTAGCTATTTATTAATTTTTCCTTAACTTAGTCTTAATTTGACAGAAACAGTTTCTTGTTTTTGTTATTATTGCTATGTAATGTTGACAGTTGACTGTTGGTGTCGGTTACAGATTACAAATTAATTTAATTGCATAGACAATATTGTTTTTATATCATAGTTGTTGATTTTTTTTTTCCTAGTGTATATATATTATGTATATTTTAATTATAATTTGTATATATATATATTTCCTATCGATGATCACATGTATTTTTGGTGAACTTATTATTCAGTTTTTATGTTCCTTTTTACCATAATCAATATTTATTGCTATTATTTTTATTTTGTGTTTTTTGCTACATACTATAGTGTGTAGATACGAAGTAGCTTTATTTTAATTTTGACTTTTTTTTATTTTATTATAGTTTTTTTTTGTTTGTGTAAGTAGTCTGAGGTTGCAAGATTATTTTTTTTTTTATTATTATTACTGGTGTCTGCTGTAAGATACATTGTAAGTAATATCCTACCGCTTTATTATTATTTTTTTTTGTTACTGCTGGTGGTGAAGGGTGAATAATGTGATCTGTGCACATTTTATTGTATATTTTTAGTTGGTATATTTATTATATTATATAAATTAGTATTTATATTTATATTATTTTTTTATTTTATTTATTTAATAGTATATGTAATATGTATGACAATAATACTTCATCTAACTCAAACGACGATTCATTTTGTTCTTTATCATCCTCATCTGAAAGTAGTTTTCACAGTACTTCCGTTCCTCTCTCCAATCTACTTGTCGACACATTTTCCAATTTTCCTAAGAATTTCAATGTCCTACACATCAATGCCCAAAGCGTTCCTGCACATTTTCCTGATTTATTAGCTTCCTTTGATTGCGACCACGTGCATGCGATTTTAATTTCTGAAACTTTCCTTAAACCCTGCCTTCCTACCTCCTCCTTCTCTATACCTAACTTCCATCTCATACGTAATGACCGTACAGGTAAGGGTGGTGGTGGTGTGGCCATCTACATACGCAACCACATACCTTTCACAATTGTTAGTAAGTCTCCATCGCAATACTCTGAAACTGCTGAACATATTTTTATTGAAATTTTACTTGGTCGATTAAAGCTATTACTTGGGGTTTTCTATAGCCCTTCACTACATATAAATTATTTTCACACTTTGGAGACCTTATTGGAGAAACATGTGCCAAGCGTAGATCACACAATAATTCTTGGAGACTTTAATACCTGTATTATTAAAAATGATTTACGTGCAAAACAACTTCTTAACATCATTAATAGCTCGAACTTAAAATTACTTCCTACAAATCCTACACATTATTTTCCGAATTGTGCCCCGTCCCAACTTGATCTTATGATTGTTTCCTCTGTTGACCATGTAATGATCCATGGCCAACTTCCTGCTGACGCCTTTTCCTACCATGATTTAATGTATTTGTCTTATAATGTTCGTCCCCCTAAGCTCAAACCATCTGTCGTCATGCGACGCAGTTTTAAAAAATTTAATAATGACGAATTCTTGGTTGATCTCAATGACATCGACTGGAACGGCATTTTTAGCGCAACAACCATCGATGACAAGTTGGAGATATTTAACTCTATTTTAACTGAGCTCTATGACAAGCACGCTCCTTTTCGACCAATTAAATTAAAACACTTACCCGCTCCATGGCTTACGCCAGAAATTAAGGCACTGATGACTAAAAGAAATGTAGCGAAATCCAAATATAAGCATAATCCCTCTGATCATAATCTTTTAAGGTATAAGAGCTTGCGTAACCGATGTAGCAGAGTTTGCAGGGATGCGCAACGTAATTACATTGATCTGAGCTTACAAAACTTAAGCCCACGTAAGTTGTGGAAATTTCTGGAATCGCTAGGCATTGGCCGGCAACGTAAGGATTTGAATTGCAATCTAGACGTTGATGCCTTGAATAAGCACTTTGTCTCGATAACACCTATGGACAACAGAATTAAGGCAAATACATTGAGTTATATCAACTCCTTGCCGTCTCCCACATTCGTTCCTTTTTACTTTGCTCCTATAACCCCATCCCAGGTAAGACACAGTATCCTAGCCATCAAATCTGATGCCTCTGGTTATGATGGCATCAACCGCAAAATGATTATTTTGCCCTTGGAAGTTTTAGCACCAGTCATTACCCATATTTTAAATTTTTCTATTTCCCATAACACCTTTCCCAGTATGTGGCGCATTGCCCGCATTATTCCCATACCCAAAACCAAAGATCCAAAATCCTTCTCCCACTACCGTCCTATCTCTATACTTTCCTTCTTGTCAAAGGTCTTAGAGCGTATTGT
Organism: Heliconius himera; assembly: GCA_021202915.1. Taxonomy (NCBI): domain Eukaryota; kingdom Metazoa; phylum Arthropoda; class Insecta; order Lepidoptera; family Nymphalidae; genus Heliconius; species Heliconius himera. The sequence goes on from JAJHJA010000483.1 coordinate 52,614, forward strand.
TTTTCAGCAACTAAATCAATATCTGTTAGACAATCATATACTATCCGAGTTCCAGTCTGGATTCCGTAACGGCCATAGCACAGTCACTACTCTGATTAAAGTTTGTGACGATATCAGATATAATATGGACAAACAAAATCTTACTGTCATTGCTTTGCTGGACTTTAGTAACGCCTTTAATACCGTTGATACTGATCTCTTGGTTGCTGTTCTGCGTTCAATAAATATCTCTCCTGAAGCCACTGAGTGGTTCAGAAGCTATTTATATGATCGGCAGCAGTACGTTCAAGCCAATGACAAGTCATCTTCCTTTTGCTCTCCTTCCGCTGGTGTTCCCCAAGGTGGTGTCCTCTCTCCTCTCCTTTTCTCCATTTTTATTAATTCCATTTCCCAAATCATATCCTCTTCCTTTCATCTATATGCTGACGACCTTCAAATTTACTTAGCCGCTCCGTTGGATGATATTAGTGAGGCTATTCAAAAGCTTAACGAGGATTTGCAGAATGTTAGTAGGTGGAGCAAATCGTTCGGCTTAACTGTCAATCCTGCCAAGTCACAGGTCAGTATTATTGGTAGCTCTAAGCAACTAAAAAAACTTGACCAGAATAGCCTCCCTACTATCCAGTTTGACGGCGTCGATTTGAGCCTGAGTCCATCTATAAAGAACCTTGGCATTATTATAGACAATTCCCTATCTTGGTCAGCACAAATAGCTGAGGTTAGCCGTAAATTATTTGCCACGATCGGATCGCTCAAACGATGGAAATATTTCCTACCTGTAAAGACCAAAACTGCTCTAGCTCATTCACTACTGTTACCGATTTTAGACTACGCTGACTCGTGTTACCCAGACTTATCTGAGGAACAATTAAATAAACTAGAGCGTTTACAAAATATTTGTATTAGATTTATCTTCGGTTTACGTAAATTTGATCATGTTTCTGAACATCGTCGTCAGCTTGGATGGCTTCCTATCCGATATCGCCGAAATTTCCGCATGCTGACTCTCCTCTATTCCATCCTCTACAACTCTCTTTCTCCCTCATATTTAAAAGATCGATTCTGTTACCTAGGTTCCGATTCACTTCTTCGCCTCCACCTTAGATCCCGTTGTGATAATCTCCTTAAATTACCAACTTCCCATACGCTTTTTTATTCCAAGTCTTTCACTGTGAAATCTGCGATTCTTTGGAATGATCTTCCTACAGAAGTTCGACATTCCAAATCCCTTTACACTTTTAAAAAACGTCTAAAAGAATATTTATTTAAGTTAGAATAGTATTTTATCCTTATCTATTTAATATTATGTATATATTTCTACACACGTTTAAGTATGTATGTATATGTATGTATATATGTGTAAGTATATATTGTTTTTTGATGTATGTATGTATGTGTATAGTATATAAATTAAATTATGTAAGTTTATTTTATATTATTGATTTATATTATTATATACCTATTTAATTTGATTAAAAATTTGCACCGAGACGTTGTCCCCCTTTTCCTCATTACAACCTATCTGTAATGTTTCAAAGGTTGTCTGGTAGAGATTGCTTAAAGCAATAAGACCGCCTTTGCATACGTGTTTTTTTAAATTATTTATGTTGTTCATTTTATATACTTATATGTTTTATGTGTGCAATAAAGTTTATTCTATTCTATTCTATTCTATTCTAGTGTTAGTTGATGACCTTCAGTCAGTTAAACCAGTTTCCATGGAGGTAAAAATTTTAATTAGCTTTTGTCAATTCCGCTTGTAAATTTTAACTATGCAGCTTTAAATCTTCACATGTAAACAAACTTATATTAAAAATAATTTATAAATATAGTCTGCACCACGACAGGTCTAATTTATTATTATAATTTTACTGTTATTTAATATGAAATTAATATCACGTATTTATATTACTTTAAAGTTCTTATTACATTTTTTTTCAATTTCAATCCTGCTGACTTTCCATAGTATCTATAATACGAACAATGACCGTGAAAATTAATAAAACATATTACAATTAAAACTACAAGGCCAGTCGCGGCACAAGGGCACAATATGTGACTGTAAATGCGACTGGTTGTGAGTTCGATCCCCACTCGAGGAAATGAAATATTAATTTAAATGTATATTTTACATACTGAGGCAAAACGCAGCGTTGAGTTCCGCCACTCAATACACAATGCCTCCAGATTTCGGCGAGAAATGGACAACGGATTATTTTGGAATTAGATTCCCTCTGCCTGCTCTGCTGTGTGCAGCTTTTAGTTATTACAGTGTTTATTTTATATAATTAAAATACATTTGTGTTTTGCACAATACCGTAGATAAATATATACTTATAAAAATAAATAAACGAGATGAATCCTACATAAATAATCATATTTCACTGTACACTATAGATAACCAAGCGTCAGCTCGACGTGCGTATGTTTGAGTGAGCATATTTTTTTGATTACGTATATACTATACTTATGAATATGATATTATATCTTAATATATGTATTAACAGAATGTATAAGTGAAAAATATAACAATTTATTTATATTTGAAAAAAACAAATAACAAAACAGAGTACTTCTGACTTTATGAAACTTAAACATTTATTAATCACTCTTTCATTTTTATATTTTACTAGAGGGCGCGCGCGGCTTCGCCCGCTTATTAGGGGTGAATTCTAAAAAAAACACGAAACACGTGTTCAATAACATATTTTTAACAGACTGAATTAAAATTTAAAAAAAAATCGGTGGCGATTTAAAGATTTTTCCATATAAAATTTAAACCCCTTATTTGAACCTTTAGGGGGTGAATTTTAAAAAACCATGAAACACGTGTTCAATTAAATATTTTTAAAAGACTGAATTTCAAATTTTATAAAAATCGGTGCCGGTTCAAAAAAAAATCCATACAAACTTTCAACCCCTATTTCATCCCTTTAGGGTTAAAGTAAAATTTTTCAAATTCCCTTCTTAGTGGATGTCCAGAATATGAAAATAGACTTCAGCCCAAATTTCACGTTTCTACTATCAGCGGTTACGGCTCTGCGTGCGTCTTACCTCAGTCAGTCAGCACAAGTCCTTTTATATATATATATTATGTAAAGTTTTTAAAATCAAATTTATTGAAATAAACTAAAATTTAGTGGAAATTCAACGATGATCTTTTCTTGAGAATTTGACGCTTTTGCGTGACAATATAGCTCGACAAACTTGACAAAGCACTTTCAGAAGTTTCAGCTCGATTTTCTTATATATCTTCAAATATTCAACGATGATCTTTTCTTGAGAATTTGACGCTTTTGCGTGACAATATAGCTCGACAAACTTGACAAAGCACTTTCAGAAGTTTCAGCTCGATTTTCTTATATATCTTCTGTATCCAAGGGTTTCCCAGCGGTGAGTACTCCCCTTGTGGTGTTCGGCATCACTATGTACTTCAACCTTGTAGTAAATTGCCTTAAATTTCGCTGCCCGACCTCTGAATACCTTCTACTCTCGTTTTATGCAACAACTTTTGATGCTATAACATGTATAAAAATTGTGCATTTATTCTCAAAAAAGTACTAATACCACATTTTTCCAAAAAAAATTAAAAACTTATACTAAATATACGTCACTTCGACGTACAAAATATTTTCTACTGAAAATATTGACGAAAGTTGTGAACTTACTTACTTAGTACTACATGTGTGTATTTTGCAAGCTCTGATGGTCAACTGTGTTGGCATGAACGATCCGTTTGGTGACGCAAAAAAACATTGAATTATATCGATTTTTTAAAATTGACTACGTAGATTCGACGTAGGTTATCTATGTAGGGCTAAAATAAAATAAATACGTTTAATAGTTGGTTTTCTCGTTATATTGGTCTTCTTGAATAGGCTAATGCTATAAATATGTTAAAGGTAATCACTAAGAAGTTTTAAAAATTTAACCACTAAGAAACATTCTAACAAAATATTAGCTAAATATAAATTACGGTACCTATCTAATATGGTAGTTAATTTATATATTTTTTAATTCCAAATTTTAATTCAGTTAATAAAAAAATAATTTAAAAAAATCATTAAATTAAATGTATTCAATGATTTTTTTACCTTATTTTCTATATGATTATTTTTATAAATTTTGATTCGTGCATAAATTTTATTGTCAAACTTGCTTGACAGAAAACTTGACAGTTGACATAAGTTTTCTATTTACTATTTTGTGTTTGGTTTTTGGATCGTTCAAAATAAAATATAAATAATAATAACAAATAACTTTGTACTTAAACAATATATTTTTTTAATGTTGATAATAGTTATTTGACTTTTTTATTATAAATTGAATTATGGCTGAACTAAAAATATGCAGAATATGCTTAAGAACTGATGCGAAAGTTTACAATTACATGCAATATCAACTAAAATCGTTTTATGAAGAAGTGTTAGCTTTGCAAGTAAGTATAATAAAATGAGTATATAAGGCGCATTTCTAATTATACATTTTACAATAAAATACGTTATTATTTCGGATATAAATATTACTTGATATCATAAATGATAATAAAATTTCATACGTACCGGTGTTTTCTTCTTTATATTAAAATGTATGTAAATATTTTACTTTTTTGCGTAAACAGATTGTTCTTTTAAAAATTTATGTCTTCTTTTTTTTCTGTCTATACTAATGATTAATTCAATCGTGTTAAATATAGCAACTTTATTTTATTATATATTATCAGCTTCACGCTGTATCCCGCGCACAGCAGGGTATGCAGAGAGAATCTAATGTAAGACACTCCGTTACTCACTTTCTGCCATATTCTGGAGGCATTGCGTGTTAAGTAATTTTTCTAATATTATATAATTTATTATTATATTGAAATAATTATTTCCTCAATCTAGTAATAAGATAAAGTGCTACATTGAATTTGGTTGCTCAATATGTACTGTCTCTAATTAGGCTGGTGACTGGTGCTTGGGGGAGAAACTGTCTTAACATTGAGGTTTTCTCAGCCTATCCTGTTATATGTACACCACATATTTATAATAAACTTTATTGCAGGTAAATGACTTAGATGATTTACCACATTACTTTTGCTTTGAATGTGCAATGCTATTACACAAGTTTCATAAGTTTAAGGAAAAATGCCATTTTGGTCAGAAAATATTGAAAGAGATTTTAAGAATAGGCCCAGTAAGTATCAGTTTCATATTTTATATTTAGTGTTTAAAAAATTAAATAAAATCCTATATAGATTACATATTAAATATGTAACGTAAATAAAAAAAAAACTACAAAACTATTATAAAATACACATTTCTAAAAACCTTTGTATGTTAACTTCAAAAATTTTAACGTAAAACATCTGTAACTAGTATTTATTATGTTTTCAAAATAATGTTTATGTGATATAAATAAGCTTCAAAAAGATTTTAATTATTATTTAAAATAACAAATAAATTGTTTGTAAACAATTTCTAACTTCTTTTTAACTTTTTATTTCAAATTATTCAATTTGAATAATTTCAAATTAAAAGTTATCTAAATGCCCAACTCTGTCCGCACATAGGATGGGTAGAGAAAATAGACTAGGAACCTAAATTATTGTAGTGTGTTTTAATGTTTACTGCTGTATATTTTTTTATAAGGCATGACATAATCTATGTGTCCATGGTTACTTTCACCTCAGGTATAGTGAGATATATTGGAATTATTAAAGTCATATAATACAAGCCTACAGCCTCCCTTTATAAATTGTCTTTGATTTTAATCTGTTCCTGGGATTAGTGTATTCAACCAAAAACTTCATGTTTATACCATTAGCGCAGATCAATAATTAATATTATCATTGAATTTATTATAATATATTTTCAGATTACAATAGAAGCTATATACAAATTAGAAAGACCACTTCTAAATAACAAATCTCCAATAGAAATAATATATTTAAATCCAAATCGAGAACCATCAATGGAAAAAATAAGTATAAAAGAAGAAACAAGTGACCAAAGATTTATTAATACAGAATTAGTAGAAATCAATGAAACTTTCATAGATGATGTAGAAATAGATACAGATAATAAAGAGAAAATATATTGCTATGACACGGATAATGGAAGAGATTTGAAAACAGAAAGAAAGAATGTAAAAGAGGCTAAGTATGAAATGGAAAAAAGAAGTCTATTGGATGAAAATAAATGGAAGAGAATGGAGTTGAATGAAGAAGAAGCTGTTAAAGTAAAAAGAAATATTTCTAATATGTCATTCTACTTTGTTTAGAAATGAAAAGTACCTGTCTATTTAAACTATAAATTAATTCCTAAGCCATACATTCTCATCAAGCTATGTTGAAATTTTTATATGCTTGCTACAACTTATTTATGTTGTTAGCATCTCTGTGGGATAATTATAAGTAAGAATTATCGCCTGGCAAGAGAGAATGCTATTTATTAAATATTTTTAAAGTGTTATTCCACACTTAGGAAAGAAAAATACTAACAACATAAATAAGTTGTAACAAGCATATAAAAATTTCGACGTAGCTTGATGAGAACGCATGGCTTAGTGGTTAGAGCGCCGGGTCGGTTTCCAGAAGGCGCGGGTTCGAGTCCCGCTACGTTCAAATTTTTATACGTTTTCTAAACAAATATTTGTCATATGTATTTAAGACCAGAGAAAAAAATATATTTGGATTAGTGGTGGATGATATCTCATGTGTGGACGTGAGATCACATGTGTACACATGAGATCTCATGGGTTGTTGAAGACTATGCGCTTGTTTCTATAACATTTTCTTCAAAATAACTAAACATACATAAAGATTTGGTTTAGTAGTAAAATTTTATATTCTTTTTTTTAGGAATTTACGGAAAGAGCCAATGACAAGAAATACTTAGCAGCTGCATACAAATGTGATTTATGTTTAAAAGGATTTTCCAAAGAAGATATGTTAAAACGACATAAAACATTAACTCACAATGAGGTATATTATTTTTAAAGGAACTTATAAGTTAATGTGGCTTTTTTAAAAACAATGCTGAAAAAATTATTAAAAAAATTATTATGGAAGTCTTACATTATTATTATTCATGCATCAAGTTTTAAGCTTGTAAGAAATAGAAAGAACAGGCATGTCGTTGCACGCGTGCGTCTGTAAGTGCGACAGGTTGTGGGTTCAATTTCCACTCAAGGAATTGAAATATTTAATATTTATATTTCTTTGCTTTGCAAACGACCAGATCAAAATGAAAATAATTTACTTTTCTTGATAGGGAATCAAACAACCGTCATGCTTACTGTTATTTAATAATTTTTAAATATGTAATGTTCTAGTTTTAATTTTATTTATTTTTCTATATGGAATATTAACATAATAAATAATTTCAGTCAAACATATTCGAGTGTCGCTTTTGTCATATGCGTTTTAAATGGAAATGTCACGTCAGGAAACATATAAAGAAGCACTATACCAAATATCAATGTTTACGATGTCAACTCGTGTTTCCTATAAAGTAAGTTTTTTTTACTGACTTTTTTTTCGATGAAGAGAAGAGATGGAAAGTTCTATATTCTTTAAATATATTTTTTTATGTTTGTACTTCGATATTTTTTATTAAATATTTCATTTCCTCGATTGGGAATCGAACCCATACATAACTGTCACGTTAACTAATAATTATTTTAATAAATATAATTATACCTTAAGTAGAAAAATATTGTATTATTTAATTAAAATGCTGTTGTAAAGCTTGTCACGCTGGTTATCTATATATTATAACGAATAAGTAAATGTTCTATATGTCGCATCATTCACATGTCCAACATGAACACATGCTCGTGAACACTGATTAGAGGATTCTATCATTGATTGCTATGCAGATAATAGCACAGTGGACGCTGTTTACTCCGGCAAGTCTTTCTCGGGAAAACGTCGACCACTGCCGAAATAAACTTGTGCCTTCTGATGAGGCATCATTCGGGGCTGTTTCCATATAGGGTAAAAGGACTGAGGTCCAATTCAACCCCAAAAAGACACAAGTTTGTGCGTTCACCACTCCAAGAAACTCTATTTGTCGTGTCGCCAGTCTTTCATAACACTCCCTTTATAGCCGCGCCCAGTATCACGTTTGGAGCGACTGCCAGTATCGCGATCATCTAGAAAGCAAGGGTAAGACGGCCTCAAAGAAACTGGGGGTCATCAGCAGAGCGAGACAGTACTTCACGCCAAAAACCGATTGGCCATGTAAAGGGCCTAGGTTGGTCCTCATATGTAGTACTGTTCTTATCTCTGAGCGGGTGTCCCCCGGTATCGGCTTGCCCCATTGAATATCGTATACAATGTAGAGACATTCGAATCGTTGTGGACCAAATGATCTGTGAAAGGCTTGACAATTTAGCTTTACGTAGGGACGTTTCCTCGCTGTGCGTTCTCTACCGCATTTATCATCGGAATTGTTGTGGGGAAGTATTTGTCCTGTTACCTGCCGCGAATTTTCCAACTGCACAGTACGTCACACCACCTGGATACGTGGCACTCCATTACTGTGCGGCTTCGTAGGAACTTCCTTCCACGCACCACGGAACTGTGGAATGGCCTACCCGCGGCAGTGTGTCCAGGTCAATATGACATGGGTACCTTCAAAAAGCGCGTCTATCTCCACCTTGTCGGCCGGCAACGCACCTGTAGCTCCTCTGGTGTTGCATGGGGTCGTGGGCGGTGGTAGTCACTTACTATCAGGCGACTCGTACGCTCGTTTGCCTTGTCTTTTTCCATAAAAAAATGTCATGTGTCAGCCCGAAGTAACACCGATCGCAAGTTTAAGTATATGTGTAGTCCATAGCCTTTTTTCATGGACTGTTTGAACAGTCCTGTGTTGACACAAGAATAAATTTTCAGTTCGTAGCAGTAATTCCTGAGATTTGCGCGTACAACCCAACAAACTTGAAGCTTTATTCTATTATGTTAAAATATAAAATTGTACATTGTACATTTCTTTCCACAGAAATACAGCAATCCTCCATGAGCAGTATCACAGTGGTGCATCAATTAAGTGTAAATATTGTAGCGAGGAGTTCAGGTATATGCATGACTAGTTCTGTTATTTTTTGCTTCTTACGTTTTTTTTTTGCTTCACGCTGTATTCCGTGTACAGCAGGGTAGGCAGAGGGAACCTAGAGTAAAAATAGCCACACGTACACAATTTTTTTCGATATTTGTTTTACGTGTTAGGCGGAACTCAACGCCGCGCTTTGTCTTCTTACCAAAGCAGAATGAAAAAGATTAGTTTCCCCCTACCTACTCTGAATGCGGGATACAGGCGGTAAGCTAAAAAAGCGAAAAAATTATAAAGTACAATGTGTACTTTATAATTTTTTCGTGATCATACAATTTTATATAATATATTTCAGACACACATCAACATATTACACGCACCTTCGCACACACAGAAGTGAGTTTGTGTGCACTCTGTGCGGGTCGTCGTTCGTGAGTGAGGCGGGACTCAATATGCACAAGCGCTTGAAACACTGCACTGATGATGTTGTAAGTATACACACGGACACACATGGCTAGTGACAACATACACACAAAGACACACACACACGCACACATATACAAATGGATAGAGGTTCAGTTCAGCAAGCAAGAAAACTGGTAAAATTATATACAAAAATATTTTATGCTTCAATATTTGTAGGGAACTATTATTTATATTTATAGTTTATTTATTATGTCTCATTTATGTATTTCAATATTGTAATTTATTTATTTATCATTTATGTACATACATACATTTAATATTGTTTATATATTTTGTAGTAAGTATTCGTATTTAGTGTATTTATATGAAAGCGCTCACTGCCGTCGACCGAACCGGTGAGGTGCCGTAATATTTACGCCTACCCCCTGTCGACGGCATATTTAATTATAACAGTCGATGCTTGCCACTCGATGCGTATTCCATACGTTCCTTTGTTTTATCTATGATTTATTTCCAAATTTGTATCTTTACCTGTATATACAGTATACCGTGTTTAATTGTGATTTTACCATTTGTGTTATCACTGTACGTACATTTAAAGTGGTGTTGATTAAACTCAGTGCTAAACGTGAGTAGACTTTTATTATTCACCATCAACACTACATATTTGTGTATATAATTTTACCAGTTTTCTTCTGGATCTATTAAATTTTTGTTTTTTTTCTTTTCATATGTATTGCAGGAATCAGCAGATGACGATGAAGATTTGAATACGTTTTGTTCTCGTTGCAACATTCGCTTTGAAACCAGGAAAGCGTATGAGGAACATTTGTTTCATTCGGCGTTACACGCTGAGGTTGTCGAGTGAGTGACTGATCATTATTGAATGTTTGAATGATTTATTGTTGACTATCGACTCGCCCACGGTTTCGCCCGCTTAGTCTAAACTAAAATATTGACATAAATTGTAGCTTATGTGTTGTTTTAATGTATAAATGTTAAAGTGTAAGGTTTAATCTAAATCCGTTCCCTAGCTTTTGCGTGATATAGGAACAAATATTTATCCATCCTCACAAACTTTCACATTTATATTATTAATAAGATTATATATTGTTTTTTTAACTTCACGCGTATCCTACAAATAGCATGGTAGGCTGAGGGAGCTTAATATTAAAGCTCTTCGTTCTCCATTTCCACTGAAATGACCCGAAGGTGATTTTGAGTATTGAATTGCGGTACTCAACACCAAGCTTTATCTTGTCAGAGGGGGGATTTAAATGATTTTCAATTAATATAGTCTTGGGGCAATCCCCAAATAGGAATCGAACCCATAAACGTCACATTTTTAAGTTGTTGTCCCGTTGCGGCAACACATGGTCATATATGTTATTTATTATTATTAATTAACATCGATATTTTTGTATATTCTACAGGGACGGGATTAAAATTGAAAAAGCCGAACCCATTCCAAGGAAAATATTAGCAAAGAAAATGCAACATAAGGTATGAAATGTGTTATTTTTATTTTAACTGCAAGTGTTTTACAAGAAAGGAGTAGTTTAAGACCTTCCGTTCACAATTTTATCAGCTTCACGCTGCAGCAGAGTAGGCAGAGGGAACCTAGTGCTAAGACACTCCGTTCCCCACTTTCTGCCGAATTCTGGAGGCATTGCGTATTGAGTGGCAGAACTCAAAGCGGCGCTTTGTCTCGAGACCAGAGCGAAGAAATGGAAATATTAATTTAAGTAAATATTTCATCTCCTCGAGTAGGGATCGAACCCACAACTACTTTGTGCCACTGCGCCACGACTGGCCTCTATTATTGTTGTTGTTTGTGAAGCCAATAAAATGTAATATCGTTTTCTTTTGATGAATATTTTGTTTCAGATCACACATTTGTTGAAATCCCGGTAAGCTACCATTTATTATGTAAATTTTATTATTAACATAATATATGAGAGGCCAGTCGTGGAGTAGAGGACAAGTTAACGCGACAGGTTGTGGGTTCGATTCAAACTCGAGAGAATGGGTCCCAGGTTCCCTCGGCCTACCTTATAAGATACTTCCTTCCTTCCTTTTCTTTATGTGCGGGATAGAGCGTGACGCGAAAACTATAATACATATATGCATAATATATTTACTATATTTGAACATATAACTTTTCCAGAATTTTCGACGAGTTTCCAATCAAAGCTCAAAGCGGGAACGCCAAACGTAGAAGACAAAAAAGTAAACCCACAACATGTCATCAGGTTAGTTAGTGGCAGTGGGAACCTATTGTTAAGACACTTTATGCACCGTCCAATTTTCGCGACATTTCATGTTGAATTGTGAAATTCAACGCCGCGCTTTATCTTATTTATCAGAGCGAGAAAATGAAAATAATCGAACCCTCCGTGAATATAATAAGTAAAAAACAAAGAGCTTGGCACTCAATAACGCATTACCCAATATTGAACTTGGCTCTTATTTATGTTTTAGTCCGATTAGTTTCACCATTTACTTATCTATCGTCGATGGAGTGAAAATCTAGTAACGTTATTTAGATTTTTTGATCCAGTTCTACCGTTCAGTTTGCCTAAAAATTATCACAAATTATTATTTAAGCCCGTGGCCATTCGAGGCGCAGGGGACAAGCATGCGAGGAAACACTTGAGGAAATTAAATATTTAATATTTTTATTCTCACGCTCTGGTAGAGGTAAAGCGCGGCGATGAGTTCCGTCATTCAACACGTAATATTCGAAAAGTTCGGCGCAAAGTAGGGGATGGAAGTGTTTTAACACTAGGTGCCTCTATATTCCGCTATATAGGATACGATATAGGTCGAAGCTAAAAAAACTGGACAAGCGCGAGTCGGGCTCGCTCACTCAGTCGAGTCAAGAACTCGTAACTTGAGGTCTCGAGCTTTTTCTTAGGTTCTGAAATTCAGTTCCTAGTTTAGAGAGCGAGAGTCACATCATCTGATACTTCACTTGAACTAGCGGTCTTAATACCAAATTTTGCCCTCCTTTTAAAGTAATTATTTTTTAGTATGTACCCATATACATCAATAGTATATAATATAATAGTAGTATAATAGTAGTACCTGTAGATGCTTACTGCTTCATAATTCTAGGTTAACCAAAAGTACCCCATGAATTTTGATTTCCTTTGCAGTGTCGAAATACGCGTTTTTTGCGATACAAACGGTCATGTCTTTTTTCTAAATAAGTATAGAAATATGTTTTAATCAGGAAATCATGGGGTCGCAGACCTGAGTATATGGTTTATATTTCAACTAAATATCTACAAGCGTTCCAAAGATAAAGAGACGGACAACGGAGTAATCTTATAAGGATTCCTTTTTTACTTAAATAGTACGGACCCCTAAAAAGAATACTTTTCCTTGTTGTTTTCGAATACTATAAAGTGTTTCCTCCTGCCCTTGCAGTGCGGGCAGCACTTCCCGACGCAGGCGGCGTGCATGCGGCACCACTACGCACAGCACCCGCGCACGTCCTTCTGCGCGCCGCACGAGCGGCACATCTGCGAGATATGCGGGGTCAGCCTCGCTGTGAGTTTGGTTTTGCTGCACGCTGTATCCCGCACTTAGCGGGGTAGCCAGAGGGAACCTAGTTTTAAGAAACTCCGTTCTCATTAAGACACTTTCGTTCCCTACTTTCTTTCTAGGCACGAATCCGTTGAATCCTCGAGGCATCCTCGTCTCTTGAGTCGCCACTCACCTCGAGCGGAGTCGAACTCAACGCCGCGCTTTGCCATGTCACCAAAACGAGGGAATTGAAAAATTCAATAGTTAGCACAGTCGCACTTTGCCTTGTCTGTGCCTTACTTGTGCCCCTGCGCCATGGCCGACCTAAACATTGATTATTATTGTTTTATTTTTATTTAATTGAAATCAATTTCATGTAAAAAAATCGTACTTTCGTAACCCTTAAGTACGCATTTGTAACAAATTTAATATTTATCTTTCAGCCCGGCAGTGTGGCGGTGCATCAGAACATGCATACAAGAGCCAAAGTGCATCCTTGTTCGGTTTGTTCTAGACAGTTCCATTCTAGCATCGGCCTAAAGAGACACATGTTGGTAAGTCACATGGGAATTACACAGAACATATTCATATTAATGTATATATCGTCGGTTTTAGGTGTAAAAACCTGCTGAATCTGATTTTTTTTGTGTACATTTTACTTTAGACTTTAATAATAATTCGATAATTCGACAATATTATGTAGAATTGAATATAAAATAATTATAAGCTTCACGCTGTATCCCGCACATAGCAGGGCAGAAGGAACCTAGTGTTAAGACACATCGTTCCCCACTTTCCATCTAATTCTGGAGGCATTGCGTGTTGAATGACGGAACTCAACACCGCGCTTTACCTCGACACCAGAGCGAAGAAATGAAAATATAAATGTAAGTAAATATTCTATATCTATCTCCACGAGTGGAGATCGAACCCACAACCAGTCGACTTTACAGTCACAGTCTGTGCCACTGCGCTACGACTGGCCTCAAATAAAATAAAAAAAAAAAATTCATAGTTTTTCTTATATTATTTTAGACGCATACAGGAGAAAAACCATTTGCGTGTACTTTATGCGAGAAACGTTTCACGCAAAGCAACAGTATGAAGCTACACCATAGGACGGTACATCTGAAGCAACCCTACCCAAAGAGGTTAGTGTAGGTTCATTTTGCTTATAAATCTATTGTTAGAAATCTTAAGCCCTAAGTGTATACAAATTATACAATTTTGGATGGTCTAAAGCTAATTAAATTAAAAAAAATACTACTATACAACGCCAACCTTCCCTAACAACAGCCGATTCGCTGTTTTATTTGACCCACTCTTATAATAATCATATTTTTTTGTATACTTCCTGTATCTCGCAGATAGCAGAGTAGGCAGGGGGAACCTGGTCACCTAGTGTTAAAACACTCGTTCCCATTGAAACACTTACGTTCCCCACTTTTCCTTCACTTTTGAGGCATTGGCGGAACTAAACACCGCGCTTTGCCTCGTTACATGAGCGATGAAATGAAAATATTAAATATTTCACTCAAACTAAAATAGAATATACAAGCTTTACGCGCTTAATTTAAGTAAAAAGTTATAAATTTAACTTTTATACGTTTTAAAAGTAATAATAACACAACATTATTTAACAGAAACAGAAGAAAAAAGAAAGATACAGAAAAAAAGAACAGTATATCAGAAGATAGCTGTGAAGAACATCAAAAGGATCCAAAAACGATGGAAATCGAACCTGTACTTACCTCAACCGAGAACAATTCCATTGATTATTTAACTCTTAGTTACCAGAAATATTAAGAAATGTATGTAGAAATAGTATTATCCTATTCCTACTAATATACCTATTATATTACTACCGACCCGTCCGCGGCTTCGCCCGCTTGAGCTACACTATTATTTATTAACTAATCTGAATTAGTTTCGTGTTATAATATTTCCACTTTAAAGACAATATCTATATTAAAAACCAAAGTATCTACCAATTCAATAAAACAATTATTTTGTAGCAATTTGGTCGAACACAATACTTTGTATTAATATTGCTTTTTTAAATTTTTTAACAAAATTAAAAAATAAACAAACATTAAAAGTTAGCAAAAGTTTACCAAAATACAATAGTGAAAACTGCATTTAAATCGGTTTAACCTTTATTGAGATTAGTGTGCACAAACGCACAGATAAACAGACAAAAAAATAAAAATCATAGTTTTGTAGTCAATTTACATTTATAAATAACTAAAATAATAGATTTTTTCATACATATATCTCCCATATACAGACAGCGATCAGTTACAAAAGTAATTTATTATATGTTATAGATAAATGTGTTACTTTGTAAGGATAGATGTTTGTTTCACTTTAACGCAAAAACTATTGAACGAATTTAGATGAAATCTTAAAAATAATGTAGCTTATAGCAACAGAATAACACATAAAGGGTACGGCGGGCGAAGCCGCGTGTGGGTCGTTAGTAACTTTATATAATGGCGTAGGAAGAAAAGTCTGACTGTAAACGCGATAGTTGTGGGTTCGATTTCCACTTGTAGGGGTGTATTCAAATTAATATATTTTCATTTCCTTAGTTGCGTAAGATTAAGTGCGGCGTTAGGTACCGCCACTCAACACAGTATTACAACATTTTGTGGGAAATAGAGAATTGAATATTAAATAGTTGAAAAATACTAGGTTTTTCTATACATAAAGTAGTTATAATAATAAATAAAACTTAAGTGTACGAAAAAAAAAAGACAGCACATTTTTTTTATATGTAATTTAAGCATCATATACATATATATTAATTTATTTAGCATTAATATTTATTAATTAAGACTGTCGTTTTGGTTTCGACACGCAATATCTCGAAATGTGGGCGGTGCGTGGGGGACAGTGTCGTAACACTAGGTTCCCTCTGCGTTCCCTGCTATATACGGGATACAGCGTGAAGTTAAAAAACACTTAAAAGGCGATGTACTTACAGTATTGTTCTGTCATTAATCTATTGATATGACATTATTGATTATAACATATTTAAATAAAAGTTGTTTTATTTCTCCCTATTGTATTTATCATTATAAATTTTTAGTTATTGAAATATATACAGTGGAATTATAATTTACAAATATATTTTTTTAGCTTGACATTGTATTTCACACATAGGAGGCTATGCAGAGGGAACCTGGGAACCTCGGTTTTCCTCTAGTGGGACTCCTACCCACAACCTGTCACGTTAACAGAAGCACGCGTGTGCCCGATAGATTTGAAACTCGTTTAAAAAAAACAGGTATACTTTTTTTACTGGGTAAATAGAAAAACAAAACATATATAAAATAAATATACACCAATATATTTACTTATTTAAATCACATTTTATATAAATAGGAAATTCTAGTCAAAGATTTATTTATTAAAATACACTACATAACAGTAATGTTGAAACACTTTTACAAATAAAAAAAACGATTATCGAAATAGATTATTTCATTCCGAAATCGAGAAAAAAACAGTATTTCTAATTACAATATAGTTTTTAACGTTAGACATAATTTATAATATTTCATTTGAATTTGTGGCGCAGCGGCATAGCGTCTGACTGTAGACGCGGCGGTTGTGGATTCAACACCCACTCGGAGCAAAGAATTATTTATTTTCCCGCTCTAATAAGAAGACAAAGCGTGGCGTTGAGTACTGCTACTTAATACAATATCTTAAAAATTGGGCAGTGCTTGAGAAAAGGGTGAAACACTAGGTTCCCTCTACCTACAATGCTATATGCGGGATACAGCGTAAAGCTAAGAACAATTCTAGCCACAAGTTGATAAGGAGCATATACTGTATATAAAAATTTATCAAACAACTTATAACTTAGTATCATACATATATATAGACAAATATAAAATAATTGCTATACAGTATGTTAAAATAAGGCTTAAATACTAAAGAAATATATAAAAAAGAAGGATCTAGCTCTTTTCTTCATCCTTCTTCTTTCCGTCTGTCTGATCCGGTCTTCTGCCTAGAAGGTCACGCTTCACACAACTTTTGCTCGACTGAAATAAATAAAAAATATATTTATTAATAACATTTTATTAATATTAATTATGAAATTAGGGTATTTAGAAATGTTTTTCTGCTTTACACAGTATGTCACACGTTGCAGAGGAAACCTGGGAACCCAGTGTTCCAAACACTCCCACTTAAGACACTTCCCCATGCACCTCTCAATTGTCGATATAATGCGACCGACCGACCGCCTAGAGCATAGGAATAAAACCTACAATCGTCGAGTTACAAATTTTCACAAAAATAAATATATTACAAAAATAATTACAATAAATATATTACAAAAAATATATATACATACACACTCAATATCACTGGAATCCGTATCAGACGAGCTGTCAGTATCAGACTCCCTGTAGTGACCGAGCCCTGGTAACACACCAACTAAACGCAGGGCACTCTGACCTGATAGAGGTTGAATGGAACCACTGGAAAAAGAAGAATTAAGGAAAAATATATAAATATATTAAAGCAAGTATGGCAATCTTATCTTTTCTTACTAATATTATAAATGGAAAGTTTGATAATGAATGTTAGTTCCAAATTCATGCAAAAACTTAATAATTAAGAATTAAATAATGAATACTACTAGCTATCCCAACTTGGCTTCGCCCACTTTATCATATTGTTATATTATAGACAAATTGTACAAAATGTGTACATTATATTGTAGCCTATGAAGAATGTTAATACGTAATTAAAGCTTTCACATTTTATATCATGTAATATTTTTATATTTTCACGCTATATTTCGCACATTGAAAATTTGGCAGAGGGAACTTGGGAACCCAGTATTAGAACATTGTGTTCGCCACTAATATACTTTGTACCCCACCTCGCAAAATTTTTGATGCATGCCGAGCGGTGGAACTCAACGCCGCGCTTTCTTTCTAAAGTTCACAAAACCTAACTTCAGGGCGGCCACGTCTCCTCTACCGTACTATATATATATATATATATATATATATATATATATATATATATATATATATATATATATATATATATATATATATATATATATATATATATATATATATACACATACTTACTTTTGATTATTAAGTTCACCATTTTTGGGCGGTGAAGGTTCTTTTTCTTTGTTTTGTTTTTCACCTTCCATTTCACTTGCTTTCCTTTTTCTTACTACCACCTGAAAATAAATATATATTTACAGTGTACCTCGCATACAGCAGGGTAGGCAGAGGGAATCTGGTGTTAAGACACTGTTCCCCACAGCATACCTGATTTTCGAAACATTGCTTCTTAAAAAGCCGGCAACGTCGCGTTTTATCTATTAGATCAGAGCAACCAATATAAAATAATTATATACATAATATAATCATTCCACCAAATGTGGATTGAACAAAACACTAGTGACAACAACTTCTTCCATTATCAAATCCAATATATAAAATATACTACAAACCCCCTGCAATTTGTTCTTCTGTGACTGTCCAGATGTTTGTGTGGAGCGCGCCGGAGCCAACTGAGCTCTGAGGCGAGTCAACTCCTCACTTTCAGCTAGGCTCGATACTCTTTCCCTGTAATAAATATGTTATTTTAAATAATATATATAAGCAGAGGTCCTATTGCCACAAGGGTGTGACTGTAACCGCGACAGGTCGTGAATTCGATACCTACTCATGGGAATGTAGCATTTCGATTTTCATTTCCTTACCCTGTGACGAACGAGGCAAAGGGCGGCGTAGAGTCCTACCATTAAACACACAATGCATCGAGAATCTACAGAAAGGGATAGGGGAACTGAAATGTCTTAAAGGGAATGGAGTGTCTTAACACTGAGTTTACATGTGTCCTTGCCTATGCATGATTTAGCATGAAGCTAATAAAACTAACAATTAAGTATAATTGTGACTTTGCCCTACAGTTAAATGATAATAACCACTTGTGTGTGACTCACATTCAAAGTAGAGATAACTCTGGTTTCAGCCAAAAATAAACGTAACTTAACTTAGCTTTACCCCTAGCAGGGCAGTCAGAGAGAACAGAGCGCCAGTCACTATGGTACAAAAACGGTAAATATTTTGTTATACAATATAATGAAAATGGACCCCCCTCTGTAAATGGACTATACAACACAAAAATATTTTCTCATTCAACTAAGCGAACAAAAGATACTAATGCTCTTACAGATGAGAAATTTTAACTCAACACTATATTTTATAATACTTTTTTATATATTTTTTCCTTAGATGTCTTTTGTTTCTTATACAAAAATAAATAATATTAAGAATAAACACAACCATTAATAATATTTAGAAAATATATAACGTAACTTTAACAGAGCGGGATTTGAATCCTGTGACACCTTCTAGAAATAGTCCAAATACCACCCAATCTTGTAAAAATCTATAAAGATGGTATCATCATAAACTAACTACAAGAGGGTCAAGATTTTTTACTAGTTTCATGCTTAATGTACCAATTTATCTGTAATATATTGTTAATATAGATTTACATTATATTTGTTTTAATAGTGTTTGTTGAATTTAAATTTAATCTTCTCTGAATTGCAGAAATCCAAACAACTTCTGCCATCTAATACACAAATTCTAAAATTCAGACAGGAAGAAGAGTCTGTCTGTTTTAGACCCGCTGTGTAACTCACTATGCAGGATAAAAAATTAAGCTGAAAAAAATGTAAGTATAAAACGAACCTAAACTCCTGCATCTCTTTCTTCTCCTCAATATGAATTTGTTGAGCCACTTCAGCTTTGGTACGTTCCACCAAATCTAAGAAACCTACTTCATCATCATCCAGGCCTCTGATCATATTCTCTGTGAATATTAAATTGTTTTGTAAAAAAAATATTCTATAAATATCATGAATCCTACCACTCAAAACAATGCCTTAAGGACTCAGTGTAAATAAAAAAATCAGCTTCACGCTGTATCCCGCACACAGCAGGGTAGTCAGAGGGAACCTAGTGTTAAGACACTCAGTTCCCCACTTTCTGCTGAATTTTGAAGGCATTGCGTGTTAAGTGGCAAAACTCAACGCCATGCTTTGCCTCGACACCAGAGCGAAGAAATGGAAATATAAATTTAAGTAAATATTTCATCTCCTCGAGTGGGAATTGAACCCACAACCAGTCAGTTTTACAGTCACACTTTGTGCCCCTGCGCCACGACTAGCCTCAGTTGAAATTGAGGAACAGAAGTGTTTTAATGGGGAATGCAGTGTCTTTTTATTAGGTTCCCAGGTTACCTCTGTCTACATTGCCATGTGTAGCTAATAGAATACAATATGAAGCTAAAAAAAATAGTAGCAAAATTTTGTAAACCTGACTTCTGGTAAGATTAAGTCAAGTTTGGCTGAATATTTACTCTAAGATCAAAATAAACTTACTAAGTTTGTGTGCTTCTTCATATTCAGCATCTTTTTTCATCTTCTGTTCTTCTAATCGCTGATATAAAGGCCTAGAGTCATATATTTCTTCAGGTGCCTCTGTAACAAATTATTAAATTTATTTAACAATTCAAAAAGGATTAACATCAAAAATTTAGAATATTATATACAGTAAGTTGAAAGTAAGCTCCAAATTGTTCACTCTGATACCAAGAAAAATCCTTTTTATATTTCCTAGTCTTTAGTTACATATTTATTCGAAAACTATTGGATGCTCGATAGTATAATATCAACTATTTTAAATTACAATAGTAAAAAATAATAACAAGTGTAATGAGTTAACATTTTTTACCTAATGTATAATTTTGTCGTTATTATTAATAATCAATTATAAACAGTATTGAAGAGTTATAAGAATATGATATAAATTATATTAATAAATAGTGTTTCGAATCGTCGATTAATAGATAAATACATTAATACATAAAAATTGATTACCCTTTGGCTGATCTTCCGATCGCACTTTTTCCCATTCCTCTTGGCGACGGCGCCTAGCCTCCAGAATCTCAGATTCTGATATAAATCCTGAACTCATTTTATTGATTTTCAGAGGATTTTAATGTTCGACAAGAAATAAACGTGATAAAATATGCGTCTGACAAGAAAAACCACACTAATGACAATATTGAAAATATTGTCATATGAAAGTGTAAACAGATAAAAAATAAATCACACATTATGTACAGTTTGGCATAAAGGAGCATGGAATAATTGAGCCCGCTATTGCGCCGCAATACAATTTATAAAGCAACACAGATAAATATTAAACAGTGCTGCTCCCGTTTTCTTAAAATATTTAATTCCACCTGTGATCACTCCAAATTCTTTTTTGCCAAGCTATACTATTGTTAAATACTATTGAAATAGAAACTTTTTTCAGTTAGTGTCAGTTTTCAGTTACAATCTGAGATTCATTAACATGTTATGATATTACATTTTAATATGAAAAAAAATAATTTATATTCAGTATGAGTTACTTTTACTTTGACATTTATTACGCAGTAAAAAGTCTTATATCTTAATGTCTTATTACTTAATGTATTTTATGAAAATAGAAAAAAATAAGTCTGGCCTAATCTATACTTTTTATCAATTGTAATAATTTATTTAAATATAAATAACAAATAGAATACAAATTAATCAGTAATCAACATTTTAATATTTTTACATAATATATATAGCTATGCCTTTACAATATATTTGACAATTGACAGTTAATTTTTTACTATTGCAATTTTGCAGTTTAGAAAATTATACTTTGCAAATTTTAATCACCCGGCATTAGAAATTTGTTTTCGCATTACTTTCTATATATATTTATTATAACTACACAATGTCTGAACCAGACACTGTTGAGAAAAATAACGAAAAACTCTCTAACGAGTACGTTGAAGATGGAACTAACAAATTAGTAGTGAAATGTAAATTTTGTGGATCTAGGATTTTAGACAAAAAATTAGGTGTATATATTAATCAAGAGGTAAATATATGACTGTAATATGTTAATAATATTATATTTATGGATATTTACCATTAGCTTATATATGTTTTCAGAAGGACCTACCCCTTATGCTTCAAGATACTAGAAAGGAAGTTGAAGTGCAAAATGAGAAAGTGAATGAATTTTATCACGTAGAAAACATGTATACTTTTGAAAATATAGGTTTTACTCACACAGTGGATAATTATAAATATTTGAGTTGTGCGGACTGTGACGCTGGGCCTATAGGTTATTATGATATGAACACTAAGCATAGTTATGTGGCCTTATCTAGAGTGGAGTATGCTTAAGGAAATATTTTTAAAGAAAAATGGCTTAAACAAACAGTTTATTATGTTAATATTCAAATTTAAAACAATAGAGCTAAAATAATTGTTATGTGGGCAAATTATATTAAAAGAAGCTTAAATTGTAATTGTTTTTCTATATTTCTATATTTCTTATAGTTTTTATTAAATGTAAAAAGCACATTGTCATTCCAATCAAATGTTATCATCAAGAAACAAAACTTGTAAGAAGTAATTTAAAAAAAATAATATTGCACTTATAAATATATTATCATCAATAAAAATTCATGAGAGGAGTGAACTAAATCTATATATTTTAAATGAGACTAGAAATAAGTTATATCAATTAAATGTTAGATTTAAGAATGACTGGAATGCTTGCAATTTACTTTTGTATGTTTTTTTTTAATAAAAAAATTATTATTGAAATAATTTTGTGTACTTCTTGTATTTACCATGTTGCTACATCCCTGAGAACGTTGGTTGGGTACACCTAGGTAGTGGTTAATACTCATATGGCCATGATAAATTATTAGAAATGATTGGAGTACCAGTTAGTCTATCAGTAACAAAAATACGGAGAAATAGCTAACAAACAATCAATGAAAGAAGTTTGGACAATTGTTAAGTTGTAAATAGTATAAGTAAGAACAAGAGATATAACAGTACAATCTCCACTATCTTCTAAAAAATCAGTCTGTCATCAACAATGGGACCTTCCATGGTGAATCCATAGAATGCTAACTATTATCACTCAAGTGGGAAAAAGAGTGTCTCAACACTAATCCTCTACCAACTTAATATTATACAATGTGAAAGAATTTTTTATATGTATGTAAATTTCGACATCACATGTATCGTTTCCGTGGTGTAGCGGTTATCACATCTGCCTAACACGCAGAAGGTCCCCGGTTCGATCCCGGGCGGAAACATATTGTTTTGTTATATGTAATTAGGTGTCTTAATTTTTTATACTTTTACTGTATGTATATTTATTAACATTTTTATTTAATCTCAGGGTACCAAATTTAGGTTACGATATTTGATTCTCTTACTAAATTAGTATTGGAATAATTGAACTGCTTTAAAATATTATTTTATAAAATATAAAGTGATCTACTAGCGTAGTGGTTTATTTTGGTGATAACTAAATCGTTGGTAATAAGTTCGATTTCTCGATTTCTGTTTATTTGTTATATATTTTAGAAATCTTTTGTTAGCTCTAAAAGAGAAACTATTAAACATAATATAATCCATTATACAAATTTGAATTTTAGAAACACTAAAAAAAATGTAAATATTTTTAAAATTATTCTGTATCTATATTATTTTTAGTGCCGCAAGCTTACCATTACGCCAATGATTTTAACCACTGTGCTTTGATGAATCACTGTGCTTTTTTTATTTAGGTTGTAAGGAATCCCTTTAATTTTTTTACGCTGTACCCCGCAGAAAACTTAGTAGGCAGAGGGGACTGAGTGTTAAATCACTCTGTTCCCCACATTCCGATCAATTTTCGAGACATTCCGTGTAGTGTAGCAAAAATCAATGCTGCTCCTGCTACCAAAGCGAGGAAATGAAAATAGCTCATTCCTCTGAGTAGAGATCGAATCCACAACCGTCGCGAGGTTACTTCGGCCCTACATTATTATAATAAATTATAATTAAATTTGAAATATATTATTATAATAAATTATTTTGTAAAATTAAATAAAAAAAATCTTTGACTTTTAGCTTAACAAAATTACAAAACACTTTTATTACTTTGAAATATTACCTTGAAAAATATTAAGAACCACTATTCTAAGCCAATGATGCATAGGTAATAAATATATACAAAATTATTATTATAAACCTATAAAATTTACATACTATGTATGCGATATTGCTTCACTATTAAGAAATATGTATTTGGATATTACCTTCAGTTTAGGTGTTTTAATATAGTTACCTTCTTAGTAATTAAAGTTAATTATTAATCTATTATTATTAATAATTAATTATTAAGCAGCTTATATACCTCACCCCATTTATCTGAACTTTTGCGTATTGTATAGACGATAGGGTGCTCGAGAAAAAATAAATAAATGAATAATTCCTAAAATTAAATCTGAGCAGTGATCTACAGCTTACTTCAGAGCAACCATGACTCGTCGATCGTACTGTAGGCACCTAAGTACATTTTATAATATGAACGGAAACAACTAAACTTATAATTTTTATTCAGAATTTCAAAACTGAGACTGTTTTTAACATATTTATTCTAGATATTCAGTCATTTTTGGATAACGGTGTTTAAACTTTTTAGCACCTTCCGAAAAGTAAAAGCAAAAGCTGTAACAGGTAAATATTTTTTTTATCTGTCATATAGATATTAAATATTAGAAAGTAAAATGAATTAATGAACAATAAAAAAAATCTTTATAATTTTAATAGGGAAAAATAGTGAGAAGTTATGTCCTTCTCCACTACATAAAATCGTTAGCACTTTATTAACCAGATCGAAGAAAAAACATTCCGAATGAGACATTGGAGGTCATCATAAGCCAGCGGCATAGCGTCTAACTGTAAGCACGAAGGTCATATGTTCGATTCTCCTTCGGGGGAGTGAATTATTTTCATATCCCTACTATGTTAACAAATCTCTTAACACTGCACTTTGCAGCGTTAGGTTCTGCAACTCAGCACGCAATTTAGGTGGAAAACAGGGAACGCCACTGTGTTAGCTGCTTTAAAACACTTTTTAGCACTAATATTCCTCTGCCTACCCTGTTGTTTACGGGATACAGCATGAAAAATAAAAAAAAAAAAGATTAAACCCGCAACCATCGCGTCAGATACTTCTCAACTATATTAGTATACAGCACTTATCTTTCCTTAACAAGCTTTTGAAAGGGAAAAGATTTATACAACACGGTTAAATTTGAATTAATGCAGTAGCACCGGAAGTCGTGACTTGATACTCCAGTTGTTTGCATATTTTGATGAAAAATTGACGTTTTCTTCAGAGTTTTAGGTTTGTTATTACGTAAGACTACTTCCTGCTCTTAATTTAACTTCAATTTATTTTGTATTCCTCTCATTAAAACTTATAGGATTCCGTTGTTGTCGTTTGTCTGTCTGTTTGTCCTTTTGTGAATACCATTGTTCTTAAGATATATATTATCGATTCTTGTTTAAAGTATGAAAGAAATGTTTCGTAAAACAGAAAGTATTTATATTTACAAATTTCATTTATACCTATTAATAGGTTAATAGATATTTTTAAACATTTTTAAAGTGTTATTTCACAATTAGGAAAGAAAAATACTTATTTAGAAAACGTTAAAAAGTTTTCTAAATAAGTAGGTTAATATATAATTTAGTCTAAGGTCGTCGTAATGCAGTAGTACAGAGTCTGACTGTTATCGTGCCGGTCGCAGGTTCCCATTGGTAGTCATGAATTATTTTTTATTTTCTCTCTTTCTCTGGTAGAAAGACAAAGCAGCATTGAAATCAGCAATTCAAAACGCAATGTCTTGAAAATTTGGCGATCCGTAGTGAACGGAGTGTCTTAGCACTAGTTACTTCCGTCTCACTACATGTGGGATACAGCATAAAGCTTTAAAAAGGTATTCATATCAACCATTCAACACACATTGTCTCAACTTTTGTAATTATGTATTTCTATCAAATGTCTATATATTTTTACATTACGCATTTTTTCTTTAAGTAAAAACTGCACTGCGATCCCAAAATAATAATATCTTAATAAGTTATTAATATAGATTTGCACAAAACTCGAGTTACAGTGTAAAATCAAATATTATAAATTTTTGTTTGCAGTATTAATAAAATAAATTCAATTAAATTAGCTTTGCCTCGACACCAGAGCGAAGAAATATAAATTTAAGTAAATATTTCATCTCCTCGAGTGGGGATCGAACCCACTAAATTTAAGTAAATATTTCATCTCCTCGAATGAGGATCGAACCCAAAACCAGTCAGTTTTACAGTCACACTTTGTGCTGCTGCGCCACGACTGTCCTCAATATAACCACTACTAACGATTTTTAAAAATGACTGTATGTAAGTGTGTCAATGATAGTCTATTATTAGGTTACAATAAACCTACCTCAATGATTTCTTAAAGATAATAAAATTTCAAATGCATTACAAAATAACCAAATCTGTGTTATAGAGGCCGCCCTTAGGTACCTCGTTAACTATAATGTACGTTACTATACATTTCTATACTAATACTAGAGAGCGCGCGCGGCTTCGCCCGCTTATTAGGTGTGAATTCTAAAAAAACCACGAAACACGTGTTCCATAAAATATTTTTAACAGTCTGAATTTAAATTTTTATAAAAATCGGTGGCAATTTAAAGATTTTTCCATATCAACTTTCTTTATTTGAACCCTTAGGGGGTGAATTCTTAAAAACCATGAAATACGTGTTCAATGAAATATTTTTAAGAGTCTGAATTTCAAATTTTATAAGAATCGGTACAGATTAAAAAAAATTTCCATACAAACTTTCAACCCCTATTTCATCCCTTTAGGGTTAAATTTTTCAAATTCCCTTCTTAGTGGATATCCAGAATATGAAAATAAACATCTGCCCAAATTTCACGTTTCTACCATCAGCGGTTACGGCTCTGCGTGCGTCTTACCTCAGTCAGTCAGCACAAGTCCTTTTATATATATAGATTATAAAGCTAAGAAGTATGTTTGGTTGAACACACTAATCTCGGAAACAACTTATTTTAAATTTAAAAAAAATGTTTTGAATTGTTCTTTTATCTAGGAAGGATTGTATATTATAAATATTAAGTCACTTTAACGGTTTCATTGTAACCCACTGTACCTCATAGGGTAATAAGGTCATAGGTACCTTGGGCACTTAGAATGTATGATCGATCATAAATAACTGTGTTATTGACATTGGACCACAGGAGTGGAAATAAATCAAAATCAAATAAATCAGCTTCACGCTGTATCCCGCACACACCAGGGTAGGCAGAGGGAACCTAGTGTTAAGACACTCCGTTCCCCACTTTCCGCCGAATTCTGGAGGCATTGCGTGTTGAGTGCCAACCAGAGCGAAGAAATGGAAATATAAATCTAAATAAATATTTCATCTCCTCCAGTGGGGATCGAACCCACAACCAGTCGCTATTACAGTCACACTTTGTGCCCCCGCGCCACGACTGGCCTGAAACGGGAATGAAGCCGCAATTAAAAGATAGTAACCCATAAATATGTGTATACGTAAATATCTCTATAATTAATGTAACTCATATGATCACTGATACAACTCGTAGTTGGCTCTGTACTAAAACTGCCGTAGAGGTGAAGCGAGTGAAGTAAGATTTAGATATTTTTAACATTTTTAAAGTATTATTCCACATTATTAATAAACCGTCCGAGGAAAAAATATAAATAAAAAAAATATATAAATAAAAAAAATCTCTATTAAGTATTTGTTTCTTTTTTTTTTACTATAGGTAAAACTTTGGACTAGCTTTTCTCTCACCTTGAGACATCACTCAACATTTTATAAAAAAAAACTTACAGTCTTACACAACATTTAAATGTAATGCAATACTAAAATACAGAGAAAAAATCATCTCAAGTTACGTTCACTAATTACACCCGTATATAAATTAAATCAGAATTAAAAGAGATATGGCTGTATAAAACATGTAAATGGCCATTTCTGATTATTTCATTATTCATAAAGCGATTAATATTTGCATATTTATTGTTATTAGAGTTGCTTAGGTTGAAGTGTGAAACGGTATGTTATAACGTCGTTTGGCCCACCCAACCGACTTTACGAAATTTCCTTCTCCCGTTGTCGTTGAAATTTCAGGTAATCCTTTCTTGTTGCTCCGCTGCACCCCGTAAAACATCTACATGGCAAAATCGGGCGAAATTTATAAATTAAGATGTAAATTTTTCTTACTTTACGCTCTTTCCATACATAAAAAGATAGGCACTCTCTGCCGGGTAAACCTGCAAACCTAGTCTGAAGGCACTCCGTTCCCCATTCAGACAAATTCTTAAGGCATTGAGTGTGATGAAATTTGCTTCAAAAAACAAAATTTTGTGATAAATCGCTATACCAAAACTGTTTTCATCTAAAATATTACCATGACGATGGCTCACGTTACACAGTTATAATATAGTTACACAATCTCCTATACAAAATAAGACATTAATTACCCTAAAGAACTTTGAACCTGCAACTACAGCAATTAATTTACCCACCAACTGCGCAACGGCATTGTGTCAAAGCTTAAATTATGCACATTTTTAATCGAATCCGCATCCACTGACCTACTAACGACAGTCGATTGTTATTCGAAATAAATTGGTATGTAAAATAAGTAGTTTTTGACAGAATCCCATTTACATTTAGTAACAGATCTGTTGTTCGTGTATTAATAAAATGTGTTTTAAAAATATCGTTTTGTCAGGTTTTGAAATAAGAATGAATGTATTAACATGTGAGACCATTGTGGTGCAGTGATATTATGTATGCGATGATTCGTAGGTTCGATAATCTTTTGGGGGAAATACATTATTACTTTCCTTTCCTTGCCCTATTAAGACAACGCATGACGCAATGATAACGTATTGTGCCTCGAAATCGGGATAAAGTGTAGTACAATATGTTCTTCCTCTATGCTTACTCTGCTATATGCGGGATAAAACGTGAAACTAAAGAAACATATGTTTGTGAGAAATTCATTTGGCCATATATAAAAAAAAATATTTGTAAAAACAAAAACCCCGACTGCATCAAACTTAAAAGAAAATAAACAAGCCCAATAGTTTATCAGAATTAACAGTCGGGACCTCTTTAAATTATGCGGGGTCCCTGGTAAAGATTTTATTGATTGAAGAATTACTTATAGGTCCCGACTGTTAATCCTAATAAACTATTGGGCTTGTTTATTTTCTTTTAAGTTTGATGCAGTCGGGGTTTTTGTTTTTACAAATATTTTTTTATTTTTCATTTTTTTGTTAAAATTTATTATGGTAATAATAATCATGATATACCTTTTTGAAATTCTGAAATTGAGCTCTTGAATTTGATACCCATATTGTAGTATTCGAAACGAAATTTTTTTTTTTACTAAGTCCAATGGCGTACCACAGCCGCCATGATCATTTTTTATTAACGTCACCTATCTAAGAACACTTGGGCTGCTAATACGAATCTAACGATACCTCAAATGTGTAAATCCGTTCAGCGGTTCTGGAGATACGAGGTAATAAAGAATATTACATACATACAAGATACGCGCGAAAAACATAACCCTTCCTTAGCAGTCGGGAAAAATAGAAGCCGCTGTGGTACAGCGGCATAGCGTCTGTCTGTGAACCCGACGGCTGTGGTTTGATTCCTCACTCGAGGGAATTAATTATTTGAATTTATTCGCTCTGCTAACACTATAAATTTAATACTAGGTTCCCTTTGCTTACCCTTCTATATGCGGGAAAAAATAATATAATTCACATTTTTTATTAAAAATATAACATACGGAACTCTATTATCTACTAATAAAAAATATATCTTGACCGGAATTTCCTGTGGCTTACTTTTTCAGCGAACACTCGTATATCTAATATGTATGTAAGATAGATAGCATGTATGCGAATTTAAAACACAAATTACGCAATAAAGAGGTTTTTATAATAAAAAATGTAAAAATATGTATTAAATGTGAATATTCTAGTATTTTATTATCTGTATTTGTACTCTGTACTGTCAGTCATTTACATATTATATGTTTTATTGTATACAATAAATCAATAGACTAGACTAGACGAGTCGAGGACGGAGGTTATGGGTTTGGATTCTGGTTGAAATATTTTTTTTCTTTGCTTATTATTTGCCCACCTTTATATTTTGCTTGTGGATAAAGATTTTGAATAGTAAAGAGAGTTGACCCATAGCCATAGATGCAAGTTGGATACGATCAATTTTCATTGAGTTCAAGTCCTTCATTGACGCAATAGATTGTGGGTTCGATTTCTACTCGAGATTAATTAAACATTTATTTTATCTTTTACTTGCTCTGGTAACGAGACACAGCGTCAACAGCGTGGTGTTAAGTTCCACCACTCGACTCTCACCTAACTCCAGAATCCGGCGGAAACGGGAGTGTCTTAAACGGTACGGTATGTCTTAAAACTTGGTTCCCATGTTCCCTCCACCAACACAGCTATGTGTGGAATACAGATTAAAACTTTTAATAAAAGTTTAATTAATTTCAATAAATATCATAACAAAATCGTTTCTTTTTTTTAAATTTCGTATAACATTTTCTAGGTGCTTAAACATTAATTATTAACAAAATAATGCGTACAAAAATTAAAATAATCAGCTACATACATAGTAGTCACGCTACTTAAACATGGTGACTAACACAATTTCGTTTTCTTTTTTTTTTTGGTATTTTTAATTATTAGATACTTATCCTACATACGAGTATTGTGTAGGTACTAGTATTATAACATGGTTTTTCGTTGTTATTTTATCTATTTTTTTTCTCTGTATATAAAAGAGAACCGGTCAAGTGCAAGTCGGACTCCTCCACCGAGGTTACCGTACCAATTACCAGACCGTACCGTACCGTATTGTACCGTCCGTCGCCAGCAATGGCAACAGCATGGGCAGACTCGACCGGATCATTACCACCCCCGGCATTTAAAACCGGTGTTAAGTAGTGGCTTTATCCCAGTGCGTTTCGTATCAGGTAATGCCGGGCTCCGGCGCCCAACCCGCCTTAAAGGCAGTCAACGCACCTGTAGCTCCTCTGGTGTTGCACGGGGTCGTGGGCGGCGGTGATCACTTACCATCAGGTGACCCGAACGCTCGTTTGAATTGTCCTTTTCCATAAAAAAAAATAATAATTGTAAGTCAACGGGGATGTTTAAGTTTATCTCTTGTCGAATGAATTATTAAGTATAATAGAAGATCCCTGGAAAATATCACAACTATATATTTTGGTTATAAAACCGACGCATTACACTTAAAGCTTTTGTTTGCGTTCACTTAGAAATTTATTTTTTCTGAATAATTAATACAATTTTAAATTTAAGTAAAGACCTGGATGTTCGATATTAATTTCAGCTTGATACCTCTACGCCATCTTAGGTCGAGATCCCATTGCTTAAATTTGTAGGGATCTGTTTTTCTAATGCAACTTATATTTAAGAATGATACATGATAGTAGAATAGATTACACTTGGAGCCTTCCCGTCTTCGCTCCAGTAAAGTAAGTGCGGTGTTGAGTTCCGCCACTAAATATGACAAAATGTTAAATTAATTGCATCGCCAACTCTATAGTTCTACAATAAAAATAATAATATTATCATTATTAATACTGCAAAAAAATATTGTAATACTTGATTTTACATTGTAAATCGACTTTTGTGCAAATATATATTAATAACCTATTAAGATATTACTATTTTGGGATCGCAGTGCTGTTTTTGCTTAATATAAATGAAGGAAAAAATGCATAATGTGAAAATATATAGATATTTGATAGAAATAAATCAGTACAAACGAGTTTGAGACTATTTGTGTTGAATGGTTGATATGAACACCTTTTTAAAGCTTTATGCTGTATCCCACATATAGTGAGACGAAACTAGTGTTAAGACACTCCGTTCACTACGGATCGCCAAATTTTTGAGACATTGCGTTTTGAATTGCTGATTTCAATGCTGCTTTGTCTTTCTACCAGAGAAAGAGAGAAAATAAAAAAAAATCATGTCTACCAATGGGAACCTGCGACCGGCACGATAACAGTCAGACTCTGTACTACTGCATTACGACGACCTTAGAGTGATTTATCTATTAACCTATTTATAGGTATAAATTAAATTAGTAAATATAAATACTTTCTGTTTTACGAAACATTTTTTTCGTACTTTAAATAAGTATCGATAATATACATAATATTTAGTGCATTGAAAAGTTACGTAAAAGACTATGATAATATCGT
Organism: Heliconius himera; assembly: GCA_021202915.1. NCBI lineage: Eukaryota > Metazoa > Arthropoda > Insecta > Lepidoptera > Nymphalidae > Heliconius > Heliconius himera. Next base: position 84,908 of record JAJHJA010000483.1, read on the forward strand.
ATTATAAAAGTATCTAGATAGAACAACAAAATAATATATACTGTTGTATGATTTTTTATTATGATACTTAAACTTGTATTTAAAATAAATATATTTATAAAAAAAAAACAATAAAAATATAAAAGTAAGAATAAACTAAATTTTGAAATTTATTGTTTAATTTCTACAAAATAAATAAAATTAAAAAATAATAAGTACTGATACTTATATAGTAGTGTTATCAGGATAGTACACTTTATTAAGCAAAAAAAGAATTTTGGTGTAGGCAAATGGACTCATTTTGTATGAAATGATTTATTATTGTCTACAATTAAAAGTTTTTTTTTGTTATTTTTACTGTAAGTCCTTTCTCATTTATGTTTACTTTTCTTCTTGCCAAATTTCATAACTGTAGGTCCATGACGAGTTTCATACAAAATCGACTTAAAAGCTTTATTTTTTCTGCCCTTCAAGAGACCACGTAGTTGTATATTTGGTATTTATTTCTAATACCTCCACAAGAGACCTCTTGAAATATGGTCCTGACTGACAGACAGACGGACAATAAAGTGGTCCTATGTAAGGGTTCTGTGAGGTAGAAAATTCAAAAAAATATAGTAAACAAATATAGAACCTCCTCCTTTTCGAAAAAGGAAGTCCGTTAAGAACTATCTAGGCAACATGGAATTTCTATTGCCATTTTTCTAACTTCCAATTTCCGCTCCAAACTCTCAATGGCCCCATCCAGAGATGCATATAAGACACCGCACAGCATCAATCTCTAAGATGTAAATTGGCCTGTCACAGAGTGAGATTGCAAGCCGCATAACACACATTTTAGCTTTGATGCTACTTTAATAATATAAATGTTACGTATTACGTAATGGCGTGGTATTGTTCGCGTTTCCCACTTGTGTCGGTGAGTTTTGTAGCGTAGGTGCTGGTTGTAGACCGTGATTTCGTTCGCGTCGACTAGAAAACGTAAAAACCGTTTCAGATAGGCAGAGGGAACCTGGGAACATACAGTAAAGATACTCCGTTGCCATTAGGACACTTCCGTTCCCTACTTTACTGACTTAAGTAGGAATTGCGTGTTGAGTCGCGGATAGGAGCAGAGCGAGGAAATTAAAATAATGAATATTTAATTTCTTCGAGTGGGAATCGAACCGACAACTTGTCGTGTTTACAGTCGTACGACTGTGCTTCTGGGTCACGACTCGTCTCTAAATATATCTTTCTATATAATGTACCTAATTTAATGCAATAATGACGTATTTGCACTTTGCAATTGGAGATGCAATTATAAATAGAAATTTTATATGCGTTGACATATTTGATTTACTTCTCAAAATAAATACAATTAAGTCACTATTTTTCAGTAGAGTAGAAGTACGCTCATGACTTTAACTTTGAACTGATCTTTTTGTAAAGCTTTTTTAGCTTCACGCTGTATTCCACCAATAAAAGGCAGAGGGAAGAGATATGTATATCCGATTACCATTCCCCACTTTTCTTCCGACGAATTTTGAAGGCATTTCGTGTTGAGTAGCGCACCTCCACGTCGTGTTTTGCTTCGTTACCAGAGCGAAATGGTAATATACATATATAAAAATAAACAAATTTATATTTAAAAATAAACAAAAAATATATATATTTATACATATTTTTTCTAGTATCTGTTGGGTTTACAATCATACCTCTGTGCCCCTATTACTGGTCTTAGTTTATTTCCCTTAATTTTTTATTTATAAAATTTCTGAAATAGGCACCGTGTCTGCAGTAGGGGTGGGCACGGACGACTCACCAATGCCTCCTCATATTACTATGCCTATGGCATTTTTACTTAGGCACCTATCTTTTGGTAACGACCTCATATTTGTTTGGTTTTCTGTTGATTGAACTAACAGATTAACATATAACGTAGACAGCTTAAGTGAAAGTGATAGCGTATAAGAAAATCGAAACATAGTAAATAGAATATCGTTAACCTTGAAAATGAAACTGTGACTAATCGTAAATTAACGCACTTTAGTTATGGCCGTCGTTTTATTAATGGATCTTTATTAGTTTCACGCTGTATCCTGCGCACAGCTGGGTTGGCAGAGGCAAAAGACGATGACGACTTTTTGTTGCTAACGGTTGTAAGTTCCATTCCCACTCGAGAAAATTAAATTTTAATGGAAACGGAGTGTCTTAACACTACAATCCGTACTTCAAGATGTATGAACGTAAAAAAAATCTTATAGGATCACTTTACTGTTCATTCATCTCGAGATCCCTTGATCCCTCGAGAGGTATCGAGCTGAAATGAATATCAAATATTTAGGTATATCAATGCAATTAAAAGAATGATAAGGATGCATAAATCGTTTTTAAAAGATTTTGTATGAAACTCCCCGCATAATCGAAACCTATAGGGTACTTTCACTACTTTTCATAACTAATTTTGTGATTTATTTCATACAAGCTACATATGGGCATATGTGTGTGCGAACTTAAGTTTGACCTTATTACGACTCGCTCTTAACCGTTTTTTTTAATAATAACTTATTATAATTATTTGATAAAACGTTTCAAAATTATTATTATAATAAACATTGTCCTAAAACAACGGCTACGCTGAAATAAAAAGCGATTTTTTTTTAAATCAACAATAACTTATTTTAAAAACAAGTAAAATTGACGTTTCCGTTATGTATATGCAAATTGTAAATAATTTTTGCTTCCAGATAAAATCTAAATGTTTTTAATCATTCTTTTTCTTTCATACATTACATTTGCATATAAACAGTATTAATGATTGTATTTAGCTTTTAATTCAGTTTTGCTAAGGTAAATTTGTTAAATGATTGTTGGTATAATGTTCGCCTTTCTTAATACATCGTTGTTTTTCCTGCTCCCTAGCTTTCCTCATGGCAGCGTCGGAGTAGGGAACCTGGGAACCTAGTATTAAGACACTTCCGTTTCCCATATTCCACTGAATTTTGGGGACATTGTTTGAGGCTTGGTTAGCGCCCCTGCGTTCGCGTTCCCTCTGCCTACCGCGTGAATTTAAGAAGGATTTTGGACAACAAACCTACAAAAAAAGCTTTGAATTTTTTAATTTTTTTTTGAGATTCTAGTGTCAAGAAATTATATTCTCCGCTTTCTGTCTGCATTCGACATATTGTCTGTTGAGTGGCAGAACTCAACGTTTAACTTTGTTCAAACCTTATATATGTATGTGTAAAGATTGTGATGTCTAAATGGATTATATTTAAAAAAATCAATGAAACTAATACTACAATTATTATTAATACTTCAAAATTAAGTTTGATTTAAAGTTGTGATTTGCAATATTTCTTTGTTAACACATCCATTGCGGGTCTACTGACATTTGTCGGGTCGTTTCAGGTGTTGTACAATAAATAAATAAATATATATTACATTTGGAAATTAACAAATGCATGTTGAGGCCAGTCGTGGCGCAGAGGCACAAAGTGTGACTGTCACAAGTGGTTGTGGATTCGATCCCCAGTCGAGGAAATGAAATATATATTTACGTTTATATTTTCATTTCTTCGCTCTGGTGTCGAGGCAAAGCACGGCATTGAGTTTCGCCATTGAACACACAACGCTTCCAGAACTAAGCGGAATGTGGGGAACAGAGTGTCTTAACACTATGTTCCCTCTGCCTACCCTGCTGTGTGCGGATACAGTGTGAAGCTAATTTGTTTTTATTTATGTTACCTATCGGTTGTTTCACTTTTTTTTGTTACTAAAGCGACAAAATGAAATAATTGATTCAAATTCAATTGATTCATTTAAATAATTCAAATATAGAACTGGTAATCTTACAGGTCGTCGTGAGCAGCTGCGCAACGTCTGACTGTAAACACGACGTTTGTGAGTTTGATTTTCACTCGGGGAATGAGTTATTTTCACTTCCTCGCTCTGGTAACGAGACTAAACCAACGTTGAGTTCCGTCACTCAACACGCAACGTGTCAAAAAAATCGGAAAGTCGAGAACGGAGTGTCTTAACACTACTTCTCTCTGGCAACCCTGTTATATGCGGGATACAGCGTGTAACTTAAAAAAAACTATATTGCGGAGAACGGCCAGCAAAAAGCAGTACTTTCTAGATAAAACACATTCAGTGTATTTCAAAGTCAATAACGACTAATTTTACGAGGCCATTGTCCGCAAATCTCCTATATCGGCTTCTGTACAAGCTCCATTGATTGTTATCGTTTTATCTTAGTTTCTACTTAAGTAGATATCTTTAAGATTGGATGGAACTTATCGATACAAAGATAGAAAATACATAGAAAAGGAAATAAAAAACATAGAAATTAAATAAGCTTTACGCTATATTCCGCATACAGCAGGATAGGCATATGGAACCTAGTGTTATACTCCGTTCTACTCCCTTTCCGCCGAATTTTTTGGGACATTGCGTGTTGAGTGGCGGAACTCAACACCGGGCTTTACCTTGGTGCCAGAGCGAAGAAATGTTAATATTAAGAAATAATAATTCATTCCCTTAAGTGGGGATCGAACCAACGTAACGTTACAGTCACACCCTTGTGCCTCTGCGCCACTATGTTCTCTAGGATATACTAAATTATTATAATTATCAAACACTATTTGGCAAATAGTATGTTTTTTTTACATTTCAATTTCACTTACCACTGAACGTATGGCTTAGTGGTCAGAGCGCCTGGTCGATTTCCAGGAGGCGTGGGTTTAAGTCCCGCTACAAATAATACACCTTAAAAACCAGCACTTTAAAAATGTTTAAAAATATTTCATTTTCACAGCTGCCTTTGTCTGTTATTTATTTAAATGTAACAAAAAAAAGATTTAACTTCACTCCGTATACCGTATACAGTATGTAAGGCAGTGGGAACTTAATGTTAAGATACTCGTCCCTAACTTTCCGGCCCAATTATCGAGACATTGTGTGTTGAGTGACGGAACTTACTGCCGCGGTTTGTCTTATAACTAATTCATTCCATAGAGTCAGACGTTAATTAAAAGTACTACGGCAGAATTAAAATAAAAAATGTTACAATTTTTTTAAATAGAACCTGTTATACAATATTAATTATATAAAGATACCTTAGCCACTGTACCGTACGATAAACATACATAATTTGAATACAAAGGCGAAGAAAGTGACACATTCATATTATAGCATATACATAAATGAATATATGAATTTAATTTTTTTTTAGTTTTTAGTGAAAGTGTTTGTAAATAAATAAATAATAATAAATAATAATAATAAGCCTTTTATTTCACATATCACTTTTTTTACAAATGTTGTTAGTAGTGTTAGTTAAATATTAGTAACATTTAATATCATATAAATTAGTAAATTAGTTTGTTAGTTATTAAAGTTATTATTAGATTTTGGTGATATGGATCCCATTTTCTTGGGTATAGGCCTCCTCCATTTCGCTCCACAACTTTCTGTTTTTCCCCAGAGTTATCCAATTTTGTCCAGCAGTTTTTTTAATACCGTCAGCCCACCGGCTAATTGGTCTACCAACATATCTTTTCCCAACTGGACCCTTCCATCTTGTTGTTTGAATTGTCCATCTATTATCAGTATAACGTGATATGTGCCCAGCCCACCGCCATTTTAATATCAGGGCTTGGGTGAATGCATCCAATATATTAGTTTTTTGTCTTATCTTATGATTGTTAACTCTTTGTATTTTTCTTATTTTTAATATGTTTCTCTCCATTTTTCGCTGAGTTACCTTGATTTTTTGTTCTGTTTGTTTTGTATGAATCCAAGTTTGACAGCCATACAAAAGAGTGGGTGAGATGCAAGTGTCCATGACAGTCTTTTTCATTTTCAAATTAAAATTACCTTTTAAAATCTCTTTAAGTGACCAAAACTTCTTCCATGCTATTTTACTTCTTCTTTCTATTTCTTCTTCATTACTTGTTTTTCTAAACGATATTTGTTTCCCTAAATAAATATAATTATCTACATATTCTATGTTATTTCCTTCTATTATAATATCTCTCTTTAGGCTGTTTGTCATTATTTTCGTTTTACAAGGGTTCATTTCTAAGCCAACTTTGTAGCTTTCTTGATTTAGCATGCTTATCATTGTTTCTAATTCTTCAGGTTGTTCCGATAATATAGCAATATCATCAGCAAATCTAAGGTGGCTCATATAATTTCCGTCTATATAAATTCCCCCTTGTGCCCACGTTACTTTTCGAAACACATATTCTAAAACAGCAATAAAAAGTTTTGGCGACAGAGGATCTCCCTGTCTTACTCCCCTTTGTATATCTATCTGAATTCCCCTGTTTTCTAATTTCACTTTACTAGTGCTATTTCTATATATGTTTTTTATTATATTTATATATGTTTTACAAACATTGGACATTTCTAGTGCCTTCCAAATTGAACTGTGGCTTATGCTGTCAAACGCCTTAGTATAGTCAATAAATGCTATGTATAGGCTTCTATTGAACTCTCTATACTTTTCTATCACTTGTTCCAATGATTGTATGTGATCAATTGTACTAAAACCCGAGCGAAATCCGGCTTGTTCTATAGGTTGTTGTATGTCAATATCGTGTGTTATGCGTTTTAATAAAATTGATGTAAAAAGTTTATACATAGTTGCAAGAAGACTGATGGGCCTGTAATTTATTATATCCAGTGGGTTCCCTTTTTTGTACAATAAGATAATGTCCGATGTACACCATTGCTTTGGGATGGTTTCTGTGTTGAGTATCAGATTGAATAGTTGAGTGAGATGAGGTATCAGGATAGTGGCACCCAATTTTAAAGCCTCATTGGTTATACCATCAGGTCCTGGACTTCTTTCTGATTTTAAGTGTTTAATGTTATCGTAAACCTCTTTCTCACTGATTGGTTCAATCGTCATATTGGATGTCATTTCATTTTGTATGTTTTCTTCCACTAGTTTGTCATCATCTCTTCTTTTATATAATTCTTTGTAAAATGTTGTCGCAAGGTTTGCCACGTCTTTCCTAGTTCTTGTTTCTTTTTAATTATATTTAAGTTTTAATATCCAGGGTTTGTGCAAATTTAATTCTTTTGCAGCTCTTTTCGTACTTCTGTAATTATCTAAATTTTTTGTAATAACATTGTGCCTGTGCTTGGCGTAGTCTTTCCTAATTGATTTATTTGTGTCTTTAAATAGTAGTGTAAGTTTATTTCTTGTGTTTTTGTCTTTGTTTTTAACTAAAATTAGCTCAGTGCGTTGTTTTATAAGTTCTTTCGTACTATTGCTAAGAATCGAGTTTTCTTTATCATTTTTGTTGACATTTATCTTTTTTAAACTATTTAATATTGTTTCTTCAAGTAAATTATAGTACATTTGTACATCATTTTGATTCATTGTCAAGTTTTCAATGTTAACTTTCAATTCATTAGTAAACCTTCCTTTTTCTTCTGATGATTTTAACTTACTAAATGTGGGTCTAAAATTCGTTCTTGTCTTTTTTGGAGTATTTAAATTTACTGTTGCTCTCACAAGCCTATGATCAGAAGCAAAGTTGATCTTGTTTATTACTTCTATATTTGTAATGGACTTTGGCTTGTTTGTCATTATAAAATCTATCTCATTCTTAAATTTTTGGTTAGGAGAAATCCAGGTCCATTTTCTATTATCTTTCTTTTTGAAAAACGTATTCATAATTGCTAATTTGTATTCAAAAGCATATTCTATTAACCTTTTGCCTCTTTCATTTCGTTCGCCGTAACCATATTTACCCATTATCAGATCTTCTTCTAGTTTTCGGCATCCTATTTTGGCATTTAGATCACCTATAACTATTAGGAAGTCATCAGCAAGAAGATGTGCCTTTTTAATATCATTGTAGAAGGAATCCATTTCTTCTTCACTTGATCTCTCTGTGGGTGCATATAGCTGAACTATTGACATGCTTGTTCCTTCAAATTTTAATTGTAATAGGGCTACTCGTTCTGATATCCCTAGGAAGTTAATTATATTGTTTTTATGTTTTTTCTTTATCAAAAATCCTACTCCATGATGACCTTTGCGTTTTCCTGTGTAGCATAAAATATAATCTTGATATTCTTCTATTGCGTGACCCATTCTTCGAACTTCTGACAGCCCTAAAATATCAAATTCTATATTTTCAAGGGCAAACGATAGTTGTAGGTATCGTTCTATTGATGCCAGAGATCTTACATTGAAAGTACAGATTTTTAATATATTTTTATTATTTTTTGTATTTATTTTAATATTTGCGAGTGGAGGGTAGTAGTCTAATTTCCCACGATGACCAGTCGTCTTGGGAAATACTATGTTAAAATTATTTTGGTTAAATTTTTGCTTGTTCCGGTGGCTAACGTCCGTATCCTATAATAATTTTCCTGCTGGAGAAGAGGAGAGTGAGTTGCTTCTGACTCTCATTATATCAAATGCATTTTTTTTTGTTATTACTGTAAATAAATACAATTATGTTATTAAAGACTTATCAGAATACTCGAGGTTTTCGGTTAGGTTAGAGTAACTAATTGATTTTACTTAATAGTTAATAGTTACCACTTCGGAGAGGCGCGTGAGAGATTTTTGAAAAATTAGTTTTTTAACAGATCGGTAACGAAATTTTTTGGGCTCCGTACCTCAAAAGGTAAAAACAGAGTATAGGAACATTTTGTTGTCCGTTTGTTCGTCTGTCAATATCACTTATCATGAGTTCGCGTGGAAGTATCAAACTAAAATTAATCTCTATATACAGGGTGGAAGAGGCAGCGCTCCATTTACGGAAACAGCATATAGGGTAAAATATTTCAAACCTATACCTAAAGAAATTAATCAAGGTGCATCAACAGTTTGGACGTAGGATTTTTTTTTCATTTCACGATTTTTATCCATACCTGTATTTCGTGTGATGCGATTACGTATAGATCCCAATAACATAAACACTTACTACTACACAAATACTACTAAAGGTTAAACAACTTTGAACTTTATCGCCGATACCTACGACTCGATTTCGGAATGAGCCGTGTGCGTGTGTGTGTTCCTTTGATAGGTTTATGCCTGCGAGCGTCGTTCTTACAAATGGGGCTTTATTTTAAAATGACAATTTTACTATTTATTTTGTTTGAAAAAATAACTTTTTCATTTTTGGAAATTTATTTTTTTCTGATTTATATTAGGCTCTTATAGAGTAGTTAAAACTGTGGTTTCATTTAATGTGGTGCTTACACTTCCACCTGTATAATAAGACAGTAAAAATATTTTGCCTGTATATTTAGTAATTTTGACTGAAATGGATAGAGGGACACTTAAAAAGAATAATAGAAAGCAAAAAGATTTTTTTTTAATTTCTTATCTGTCTGTCTGTCTGTCGACATATTTTTGTCCACATTTTTCTCTGAAAGTACTGAACCGATTTACTTGAAAATTTCACCAATTGCTTAGTTTTAACTTAACTTAACTACTAAAGTTTAGTTCATCAAAATCGGTTCATTAAAAACAAAGTTATCGTCATTTGAAAGAAGTCGTAATTAATTCAACACAGAGATAAAGAACGATCTTGAAAGAAATATCAAGTAAATACAAAGATTTTTTGGTTGGTTCGTTCATATAATAATAATAATAATAACCCGCAGGGCAGCTTGTGGCGAGCTGTTGGGGAGTGGCGACCCCACGGACCTGAGTCCTCCGGAGGGGAATTGTAATCTATCCCCCGCCTCTGGCTTGCCTTTATTGGCCGGCAGAGTGGAGCGCAAGAGCTATATGCTCGAAAGGGTGGAAGTGCTCAATCTGCGTAATAGCGGGGAAACCCGCTTACGAGCTCCTCGTGATGGTGAAACCGGTGCACACCTCTCTACACCCTTAGCCGACCACGCCGATGTTGCGCCCAAGGCACTACGCCGCTTTGTGGGGGCCCATCTAGTGGGAGGCGAGTCACCGTCCGCCAACCATTCAATTTGAGACTATTGCAAAGGCGGACGTCCGTTAGTCTCACTCAATAGCCCAGTAGCCAGTCCATCCAAATTCCATTCCATAGTCCTAGTTTAGATTTCCACATTTTCCATAATTCCTACGCATTACCCGGCGACCATCTCTGGGCAATTACCTGTGGTTACCCAGAGATGGATGCCGGCTGTTGCGTCACAGTAAAACATTTTTATATTCTCTAAGGGGCCTCTACGTGTTGGACCTGTGTCCCCACGCAAGCCTTCCAAAGGACCGGGTTCTTTTGAACCCGTGAATTATGAAAGAGAAACATAATAATAATAATAATAATATACTTTATTGTACACCACACAATATAAAAAGAAAAACAAAACACAAATGCAAATAATGATGAAATGTACAGCAGGCGGCCTTATCGCTATAAGCGATCTCTGCCAGGCAACCTTAAGGTGTAGGAGTAGTTAAATCGGTAGAGGTGTACTTGCTTTAAATAAATCTAAACTTACATAGCATATAATACATAAATAAATGCATACATACATACTTACATACATACATAAATATATACATAAATACAAAGGACACTACATTATACACATACATATATATATACCTATAAAAATAAAAGAGTAATAAAGACAACAAAAAAAAAAAAGGAAGGACACACGCGTAACGCTAGTATAAGAGGAAAGTTTTTCAAAGTGCTAAGTAGTGCTTCTTAAGGAGTGACTTAAAGCGATTGAGACTCTTAGCACATCTTACTTCAAGGGGAAGGCAATTCCATAAGCGAGCAGCCTTAACTGTAAAGGAATTAGTGAAGAAGGAAGTGGAGTGAGAAGGAATTTTTAGGGAAAGGTTTTTGTAGGGATCGGAGGGAACGAACGTGTGTGTTACTTAAAAATTGAAACTGTTCTTTTAGGTAAGGAGGGGTAAAGGGATTAAACAGCAAGCAGTACAGAAGATGTAATATATGAGTATTCCTGCGAAGCCTTATAGGAAGCCACTTGAGCTTTTTGCGAAAGTCGGAGACATGGTCATATTTGCGAAGGCCAAATATAAACCTTATACAAAGATTTTGAAGTTGCTCAAGCCTATTAAGATGCTCATCACTAACATCGAGATAACAAGCATCAGCATAATCAAGAATTGGTAGTAACAGAGAATTTGCTAGCACAATTTTAGTAGGTATAGGAAGAAAATTTCGCAGTCTTCGAAGAGAAGCGACTGCTCCAAAAACCTTTCGACTAAGTTCATTAACTTGCGGCTCCCATGACAAATGTCGATCCAATGTAATATATGTAACTAATTTAAAAACTGTACAGGAGTTAATATGCAATTATTACAGTTATTTTACAAAGAATATTATGAATACTTCAAATCAATAATTTAACATTTAAGGCTGTTTCTGAATGAGTAAATTAAATTATTCACTGACATCAGCACATTTAACAGAGTATATTATTTAGGTAAAAAGAACATAAAGTTACAAAAATATATACATGTAATAAATAATTAGCTTTATGTATATTTTATAATCAGCTTCACGCTGTATACCGCACACAGCAGGGTAGGCAGAGGGAACCTAGTGTTAAGACACTCCGTTCACCACTTTCTGCCGAATGCTGGAGGCATTGCGTGTTGAGTGGCAGAACTCAACGCCGCGCTTAACCTCGACACCAGAACGAAGAAATGGAAATATAAATTTAAGTAAATATTTCATCTCCTCGAATGGGGATCGAACCCACAACCAGTCGGTTTTACAGTCACACCTCGTGCCGCTGCGCCACGACTGGCCTCAATTATTTGATATTTTATAAATATCAAATATCAACAATGGTCGTATTTTTTTATTTAAAACAATCAAGAATTCTTTGACGATAATGTCGTAAAAAATCATATTAGAAGTCATTATAGTTATCAATCAATTCTGCTAATTAAATCAATAATTATGTATTTTAAGCGGGCGAAGCCGTGGTCGAGCCGCTAGTATCAAATATCAGATTTTTAAGTCTAAAGTCCCTTGAAGTACAGCTTCTGTCAACGAAATAAAAAAATACGAGCATCAATTCATTTAAAACGAGCGGTTTTTCTGCATTTTGTAATCCGCACATAGCAGGGTAGGCAGATCCCACCTAGTGTTAAGGCGCCCTGTTCGCCATTTTCCGCCGAATTCTAGAGGCATTGCGTGTTGAGTGGCAGAGCTCAACGCCGCGTTTTGCCTCGACACCAGAACGGAGAAATGAAATAAATTTAAATAAATATTTCATTTCCTCGAGCTGGGAATCAAACCAGTCGCGTTTACCGTGACACACTTGTGCCACCACTGTATATTATATAGATGACAGCAATACTAACCGCCTCCCTTTCCAGATAACAATGATTATATATTTTTGACAAAGATATAAACAAGTTTATAATTCAGTTAAGACAACTCCATTTTCACTCAAATTAAGGATATTTCTCAACACGACAATGGGGTGAACATAATTTTTAATTAGCGTTTCTAATCTAAGGATTAATACCATGAAAAAACGGATGTAACGTTTAAATGATTTAAATTTTTACCATAGGCTATTGTTAGAATAAGTATATCGAGATTTGAAAACCTACACAACTTCTGATTAAATCAAAATCAGCTTCACGGTGTATACACGCGATTAGGTAGAGAGCACCTAGTGTTAAGAGACTTCATTCCCCACTTTCTGTCGAATTCTGGGGGCCTTGCGTATTGAGTATCAGAACTCAACGCCGCGCTTTGCCTCGAGACCAGAGCGAAGAAATGGAAATATAAATTTTATATAAATATTTCATCTCTTCGAGTGGGGATCGAATCAGTCAGTTTTACAGTCACACTTTGTTCCCCTGCGCCACGAATGGCCTCGTTTTGATTGATTTAAATTTCTGCCTTGGCCTATTGTGTAGAATAAGTATATCGAGACTTGATACCCTACAGAAGTTCTGATTAAGTTTGTATTAATATTTAATAAAAAATATTTTTTTTTTATTAGCTTCACGCTGTATCCCGCACACAGCAGGGTAGGCAGAGGGAACCTAGTGTTAAGACACTCCGTTCCCCACTTTCTGCCGAATTCTGGAGGCATTGCGTGTTGTGTGGCAGAACTCAACGCCGCGCTTAACCTCGACACCAGAGCGTAGAAATGGAAATATAAATTTAACTAAATATTTCATCTCCTCGAGTGGGAATCGAACCCACAACCAGTCGGTTTTGCAGTCACACCTCGTGCCGCTACGCCACGACCGGCCTCAAAAAATATATACTTATTGAATTTAATTTTTCACTTTGCTATGTATACTCTGCTATATATCTATGTCATTTTTAGATTAAGCGTATGATGATTGTTTTTATTTAAATATTTTATAAGACGGAATTGAACCCACAACTGCCACGTTCCGTTATTCAGCAGGCAATGCCTCCAGAACTCGGTGGGAAGTGAAGAATAAAAGTGTCTTAATAGGAAAGGAATGTCTTAACACTAGGTGCTCAAGTTGCCCCTGCCTATCCTGTTATGTGCGGGATACAGCGTGAAGCTAAAAAAATAAATGAATAAAATTTAAACCCGTACCTTTCACCTGATTTGTTAGTACTTTACTATTTATTTACGCATAATGTTATGCAAGACATAACAAAATTAACATACTATGTCAAAGTTAGAGAAATATCTGTTCCTATACTTATGACTTTTGCATAGACTATTGTTATTATGTAGTTAAATAATTATTTATGTTTCTGCGTATGTGTTTAAAATCGTGAATACAAGACCGTGGCGGCGCCGTGGCACAGCGACTGACTGGAACGTAACCTTTACGGATTCGATTCCCACTCGGGGAAATTAAATGTGTTCGTTCCGCCTACCTTGCTGTATGGTAGATATGCAGTCAGAAAGACAATGAAAAATTAAAAAAAATGTAGCTTATTTTTTTTACTTTATAGTTTATTATTTAAAAAAGTTAAATGCTTGTGTTTAGAAAAAAAATAAAAATTTGAACGTACCGGGATTTAAACCCGCTCTTTTTGTAAACTCTCTATGACGCTCTGTTCACTAGGTCTGTCCATATATATGTACGTAACATATCAAACTTCGCCAAAATTCTTATACACGCGTTTACAACTTATGTTGTTACCATAGCGAGGAATTGAAAATATTAAATTTCATTTCCTCGAGCGGGAATCGAACCCACGATCTATCGCGTTCACATTTCCACGCTTGTGACAATAATTCACAACAATAATGCATAAAAACAATAAGTCAATACGTAATTGTGAACTGAAAGTCGACAGACGTAATGTGTTAAGCATGTTACGAGGGTCCTGTAATATTTGTATTACGTCTTATGCTTATAAAACTTTGTTTAGAATTCGGTTTTATTTCCATAACTTTTTTTTTAACTTTACGCTGTATCAGAGGCAGAGGGAACCTAGTGTTAAGACACTCCGTTCCCCACTTTCTGCCGGATTAGGCGTTGCGTGACTCGAAGCCGTGCTTTGCCTTGTTATCAGAGTAAGGAATTAAAATATTAATAAACTAGCGGCTCGCCCACGGCTTCGCCCGTTTAAAATACATGATTATTGATTTAATATGCACAATTGATTGACAAGTATAATGACTTCTAATATGATTTTTTTACGACATTATCAAAGATTTTTTGATTGTTTTAAATAAAAAAATACGACCATTGTTGATATTTGATATTTATAAAATATACATAAAGCTAATTATTTATTACACGTATATATTTTTGTAACTTTATGTTCTTTTTACCTATATAATATACTCTGTTAAATGTGCTGTCAGTGAATAATTTAATTTACTCATTCAGAAACACCCTTAAATGTTAAATTATTGATTTGAAGGATTCATAATATTCTTTATAAAATAACTGTAATAATTGCATATTAACTCCTGTACAGTTTTTAAATTAGTTACATATATTATATGAACGAACCAACCAAAAAATCTTTGTATTTACTTCATATTTCTTTCAAGATCGTTCTTTATCTCTGTGTTGAATTAATTACGACTTAAACTTAACTGTTATGATTTATGAAGGTAATCTCCACTAACAATTCAATTTTGTTTACTTTATTGTATAAAATATTATATAATAGTGCTTCAAAAATATATATTTTTATCAACAGTCATATAACCCAGACGTTTCGAATGTCATTCTTTAGTCTTACCAGCGCGATTGCTATATAATATTCGCAGGCAAGCTAATGCCTTGAGTTCATTCAAATGACGATAACTTTTTTTTAATGAACCGATTTTGATGAACTAAACTTTAGGACTTAAGTTGAGTTAAAACAAAGCAATTGGTGAAATTTTCAAGTAAATCGGTTCAGTACTTTCAGAGAAAAATGCGGACAGAAATATGTCGACAGACAGACAGACAGACAGACAGACAGACAGACAGACAGACAGACAAGAAATTCAAAAAAAATCTTTTTGCTTTCTATTATTCTTTTTAAGTGTCCCTCTATCCATTTCAGTCAAAATTACTAAATGTACAGACAAAATATTTTTACTGTCTTATTATATATAGAGATAGAGATTATATAATAGTGCTTCAAAAATATATGTTTTTATCAACAGTCATATAACCCAGACGTTTCGAACGTCATTCTTTAGCCAGGGTCATACCAGCGCGATTGCTATATAATATTCGCAAGCAAGCTAATGCCTTGAGTTCATTCAAATGACGATAACTTTTTTTAATGAACCGATTTTGATGAACCAAACTTTAGTACTTAAGTTGAGTTAAAACAAAGCAATTGGTGAAATTTTCAAGTAAATCGGTTCAGTACTTTCAGAGAAAAATGCGGACAGAAATATGTCGACAGACAGACAGACAGACAGACAGACAGACAGACAAGAAATTCAAAAAAAATCTTTTTGCTTTCTATTATTCTTTTTAAGTGTCCCTCTATCCATTTCAGTCAAAATTACTAAATGTACAGACAAAATATTTTTACTGTCTTATTATATATAGAGATAATAATTCACTCCTCTAAGTGGGAATCGAACTCACAACCGTCATTTAAAATCATATCATGTTTATGCCACTGCGCCACGACGGCATTTATTTAGTTTCACTATTTCGTTTTTTTTCTCTTTGTATATAAAGGGATTATAGTCATAATACGTTTTTTTTGGTCAACTTGTAATATTTGTATTATCATGTAACCATTAAACTTGGTCTCATCAGGATGTGCTGTTGATGGAAACCGTAGGTTTCTGGGATTCAGCAAAACCATCCAGCCAACCATTAAGTTTGGGCTGTTAATTTCTCGTGACAACTAGAATATAAAAGGTGGCTGATGGGACCCAAAACCTGTGTTTATTTTGTCAGCTTTACGGTGTGCCTCGCACATAGTAGAGTAGCCAAAAAGAACCTGGGTACGTAATATTAATACACTCCGTTCCCCATTAAGACATTTTCCTTCCTAATTTTCCGCCGACTTCTTAAGAAAAAACTGATAAAACCAAAGAAAACTCAATTTAAAAATGTATCATAATAATTATAACAGTAATTTTGTAGTTATTTTGAATTTTTAACTAATTTAAAGTAGTCAGCATTATATATTACTTTTTAATGTTTAATGTTAATTTAATTACATTATAACACGTACGTAATTTTATTTTGTTTATGAATAATGATTATTTTTAGGGGTTCTTTTTTATATAACTGAGTAGAAAAACCGGTCATGTGCGATTCTGACTCGCTTATCGAATGTTCCGTACTAATTCATGATTGGAGGGTGAAACATAAAGGTTGGTGGAGGAGGGTGAATTTTAAGGCAATTCTTTTTAGCATCACGTTTTATCATGTGCAATCCTCAGTCCAGTCCTCCGTCACAAATCTCATTCAAAAGATAGTTTCCACATTATAACACGAGTTGTAGCCCGCAATTTTTTTATGCGTGGGCTAAACAACAAGCTGTTAAACAAAAATATAAGCTTAAGTTAAGCTTTGTATCTTTGTGAGTGATTATAAAAGACTTTAAAAACAAAGTTTAATATTAAAAACCAGAGAAACACGGGTCGGACTCGCCTACTGAGGGTTCTGTACAAAAATTGGAGTTTTTCTAAAATTCACAAATGTAAAGTTTACACCGACTGGTTGTGGGTTCCCTCCCCACTCGAGGAGATGAAATATTTACGTAAACTTATATTTTCATTTCTTCGCTCTGGTGTCGAGGCAAGGCGCGGCGTTGAGTTCTGCCACTCAACACGCAATGCCTCCAGAATTCGGCAGAAAGTGGGGAACAGAGTGTAGGTTTCCTCTACTTACTCTACTCAGGGTAGGCACCCTGCTGTGTCTAATAAATCAGCTTCACGATGTATCCTGCGGGATTTATTTACTTTTTAATTATAAAGTTTTCAGATTTTTCCTGAACTACTTTCCTTTAGATTTCATAATTATAAGTGAACCGGAAATACCGTATTAATTTTGATTCCTTTTATAGTGTCGAAATACTCGTATAAGTTTTTTGCCATATAAACGGCCATATCTTTTTTTCACGTTTATGTAGAAATACGATTTTTTCAAAAAATCAAGGGAACCATATACTCAAATCTACGGTAGATTTGAGTATATGGTTCAACTTGATATCTACAACCTTTTCTGAGATAAAGCCTCTTGAGAGACAGACAGAGACAGACGGACGGACAGATAACCAATTGATCTTATAATTCTTTATAAAAAATATATCAATTCTTGTACTCCGGACATTGCATCTTTTTCATCATTTATTTTTTATCAAATTGTATCTTGTATCGTTTGAGTTATTAAAGAATCTTCGAAGACAACGTTCGCTGCACGATTTTTTTACTTCTTGGTCGCATACATTTCTTCTTTCTTGTAGAGTGATAGTGCCAATATATTCTTTCATTTTTAATAAATCGAACGCAACAATAAAATATGAAGCAATAAATGTATGATGCTGCTATCAGTACAAGAGAGTTTTTAACAACTGACCTACTCGTCGGTTGTTAAAAAGAAGTAAAACGGTTTGTTAAGTGACGTTGCATCTAATCTACACACATAACATGAATACTCGCACAAATGCAAAGCTCAGTTTAGACCTCACGGACTATATATATTTTTATAATATTATAACTTAATCATATTTAAGATTATAAGCATGGTAAAGTTTCTTGGAAATGAAATCTCTTTGAATATATTATTCTCAGCCTTTTCAGCAGAACTGTCTTTCGAGCCAGTGTTGGCTTCCTATACAAGCACATAATGTGATATATTTATGTAACTTGACGATTCAAAAATAGCTTAATTTGATAAAGAATATTTAAAATTAGATTTTGATTTTACACTAAAGGTTACCGGTTCAATTAAGACTTGAACTTTTTCAGAATTTTGAAACTGCGTTTCATAATGTATTGGATCGTGCAATCTGTAATACTTAGACATGAGATCTTCAAAGTTCGCTTTCAAAAGTGCTTTCAAAACAATAAGCTTATAAGAATTAAGGTCACTTAGTATTTGAAATGATTTGTCAAAATCGACAATGATTAAGCTCTTTGTTTCCATTTTACTTCACATGCTCGTAATTACCTTTAGAATTTTTAGAGATACTTAAAATAATAAATATATTAAGATGCTTCGTGTTTCACGCAATTTTCATACAATATTATGTTTTTTTATCTTTACGTTGTGTCCCGTATGTAGCAGGGTAGGCAAAGGGGGTCTTGTGTAAATGTACTACGCTCCTCTCTTTCCGCCGAATTCTAAAGGCATTGCGTGTTGAGTGGCGGAACTCAACGCCGCGTTTTGCCTCGACACCAGAGCGAATAAATGAAAATATTAAATATTTAATTTTTTCGAGTGGGACTCCAGCTAACTACCTCTTAGGCTTACAGTCACGCCCTTTGCCCCTGCGCTACGACCGGTCTTTTCCTTAATTAATAAGTATTATTTATAAAAAATAGCCTTGAATCTAGATTAGTTTTTTTCATTTTCGCCACTCGAAGAAAGTGTCTTAACACTAAGTTCTTTTTACCTATCCTGTTATTCAGTAAAAGCGTGAGGCTGCTAAATGCTTCCTTCGCCAAATAAAACATGGTTTCGGATATAAAAACCATCATCTAAAGGGAAATTATATACCTAAATACTAATATATAAATCTACTCAATCACTGTATGTAAAAGTAATTCTTTGATATATAACCACGAATTGAAGTGTCTTAACACTTTTCCCAGGTTCCCAGGTTCCTTCTATCTACCCTGTTATATATAGAGGATACAGCGTGAAGTTGAAAAAAAAAAATAACAGAACCCTCCCATTCCGACGGTCAAGATGGATCGCTAAGATAATTTTATTAACAAATTGTCTTTTGTACTAGTAAATGTAAATGTTTTGCGAAATAAGTCTCAATAGCGCTTCATTGTCCACTTGCGAAACGAAAAGCGGAGTATTGACGTAATTACAAATATTAGTGATGGATCTAATAGTGGTGGTTGTGAGTTCGATTCTCAACCGGGGAAATATTTTTTCTTAATATTTCCGCACAGAAAAATAGAACACACGGCGTTGAGTTTCGCCGCCCAACACAAAATTTCTCGGAAATAAGAAAAAAGTAAAAAAAAAACGAACAAGCGCGAGCGTGCTCGCCCACCGATGGTTCCGTACAAAATTGGAGGTTTTTAATTTCCAAAAAAGATCTCGAGCATTTTCTGAACTAGGTATACGGTTTAAATCTCCAAGCATTCCTCAGACAAAGGCTCTTGACAGACAGACGGATGGACAACAAAGTGACCTTATAAGGGTTCTTTTTTCCCTTAAAAGGTACGGAATTTGAATGCACTGTTGAATGCCGGATACAGCGTCAAGTTAATATATGTATAATGGAACTCTGATTTTCATCGTTTCACGGTAGGTCATAGGACACGCGTTTCCTTCTTAATTTTTATTTCTTATCTACTCTGCGGAACAAATAAGCATAAAAAAACAAACGCTCTCGTACAATTTGACATATTTAATTACAAGTTAAAGCATTCAGTTTTCTAAATGGAGTATTCAACAAAAACTATATTTTTCTTTATTTTGTAGCTTTACACTATAGCCTAAATGAAAATATAAAAAAATCCTCGAGTGGAAATCGAACGTACAACCTCACTCAGGCTTGTGCCCCTGCGATACCACTGGCCTCCATGGCTGGCCATGTAAAAATTTAATTATTACATACGAGTATACCTAATTAAATTTTTCTATGTTAAGTCGGTGATTTCATATTTTTAGCGTCACACTGTATCCCGCCCAAAGCAGAGTAGGCAGAGGGAACCTAGTGTTAAGATATTCCGTTTCCCATCTTCCTCCTAACTCTAGAGGCATTGCAAGTTGGCGGAACTCAACACCGCGCATTGCCTTCACACTAGAGTAAAGAAATTAAAATATTAAATATGTCTTTTACTCGGGTTAGAACCCACAACATGTCGCATATAAAGTCACACTCTTATGCCCCTGTGCCACGCTTGACCTCAACTACAGTGCGGCGTTGTGTTCTAATATTTAAACACACACAATGTCTCAATGGTTGAATTTGCACAATAAATAAATAGCTACGGTCATCATTGTCACATAGAAACAATGTCTGAATATAAGTGATGATGGGTTCGGACCCCGATTGAGAGGAATTATCTTATTTTAATAATTTTCTTTTTCTTACTCTGATAAGACAAAGCACAGCGTTGAGACCCGAAGTCACTCGATATTAAATTCGTATAATGTCAGATAGTGGAGTGTTTTGACAATACCTAATAATGTCATGTTATATGCGATATATATATACTCTGAACTTTCTTCTTTCGGCTCGAAGCTTTGTGGATGGCTTTCGGTTGTTTTAGTGGTGTGCTTTCGTTCTTTCACTAAAGCTTTGTTTCGAGACATCATATAGTGCTTTTGTTATTTTTTATAAGTATAATTGACACTTTAATAAATAATTTAATTAATTTTTATTATTCTAATATTTTTTAAAATAGTGTACTGCAATAAACGCGGAAACTTTGATTCAATCTACCAAATTTACGTGCCATTCCGAAAAACGGTACATTTTTACGTCACGGTGACATGTCTCGGGATACCGGGACACATAAGCGGAAAACAGGACAGTCCCGTTCAAAACGAGATGTCACGTTCGGTACAGCGTGAAGCTGAAGAATAAAATCTTGAAATCATTATTATCAAATCCTATCAATCACGTTTTAACTACGTCATTAAAGGTGGTAATTTTTGTGTGAAATAGATAAAATATATTTCCAAAACACTCTTATAACTCAATGTTGCACAGATTATGTAAAAACATGTAAAATTACAGCTTCTGTACAATGGATCTCAAAAAAAAAAAGATTTTTATCTGTGAACTCTTACTAATCTTTTGTTTTTTTTTTTCTTTAATTTTGTAATAATCTAGTGCACAAAAAAATACTGTAGGCATATTTTTTTAATAATCACATTATATATACTGTCGAAAAAAGAACAATAAAAAACTCCACAGTAAACCAGTCGTGGCGCAAAGTGGGGCACAAAGTGTGTGACTATAAACGTGACTGGTTGTAGGTTCGTTCCTCACTCTAGAAATATGAAATATCAATTCAAATTTATATTTTCATTTCTTTGTTCTGGAGTCAAGGTAAAGCGCGGCGTTGAGTTCCGCCACTCGACACACAATGCCTCCTGAATATGGGGGAAAGTGGGGAACGGAGTTTCTTAACACAAGAGTTCCCACTGCCTGCCTCTTACAATAATACAAGTATAAAGGTTGAATGTCAGAAATAAAAAATATATATAAAAGAACTGATTATTATATATTTTTTATTTTTATCAGTTAATCCTATATGTAAAGTAGGTAGAGGGAAATGTTCGTGAAAAATGTTCGACTTGTCGTCGATTAGAGGAGTTTTACAAAATTCTTAAATATACACATTGCGAGGCCAGTCGTAGCGCAGGGGCACAAAGTGTGACTGTAAAATCGACTGATTGTGGGTTCAATCCCCACTCGAGGAAATTAAATATTTATTTACATTTATATTTTCATTTCTTCGCTCTGGTGTCAAAGTGTGAGGCAAGGCGCGGCGTTGAGTTTCGCCACTCAACACGCAATGCCTCCAGAACTCGGCGGGAAGTGGGAAACGGAGTGTCTTAACACTAGATTCCCTCTGCCTTCCCTGCTTTGTGCGGGATACAACGTGAAGCTGAAAAAAAAAATTGCACAGCATGACACTCAAATCCAATACCATCGCTGACAGTTCAGCATCAATTGGCAAATTTAACTACTACGTAGAGTCTTACATGTTAGACTATTAATCCTCAAAATTTAAGCTTTTCTAAAATGATGTAGGTCAGGTCTGGGATCTTAGATTATGTAGCATGTCGGGCAATATATGGGATAAACTGTCAAGACACTAGGTTCTGTATTTATTTAGAAAACGTATAAAAACTTGAACCCGCGAGTCCTGGAAACCGAACGGTGTGGAATAACACTTTAAAATTGTTTAAAAACACTAGGTTCTGATCTTTTAACACTAATTTAAGACTTTGCGCGTGTGGCGCAACTCGACGCCGCGCTTCGTTTTGTACTAGAATGGTAAATTGAAAAAATTAAATAGTACCATTCTTCAGCGTGTGAATCGAACCTATAATCAATTACTGTCAACCGTTATTCCACTCCACGGTAACCTTATATAACAATTCTTTTTAGTAAGTATATAAATTTAGCCTACAAAAATTTTTTTATAAGCACACCTCTACAAAATATAGAGAGCATAGAGGTAAATCACTCCTTTTTATCCTTTCAACCCAAAACTGTGGATCTTAACGCAGCGCTTTATTCCAACGCCTAAGACGGCAGCTCTGCTGGGAATAGCGGGCAAAAAATTTTTCAATATGTCATTGAATTTTATATTCTCTATATACAACGTGAAGCTAAAGCAGGGTAGAAAGAGGAAGTTTGGGAACCTAGGAAGTGTTAAGACACTCTGTTTCCATTAAGACACTTCTGTTCCCCACTGCCTCCTGAGTTCTTGAGATTCAACGTCGCGCTTTACTTGGGCACCAGAGCTAGAAAATGAAAATATTAAATATATCATTCTTCCGAGTGGGAATCGAATCCATAACTGCCGCATTTATAGTCACACGCTTTAGCACCTCGGCCACGATGGCCTTACTTAACTCTCTTATACTATATTCAAGATGACATCACGTTTTTTAAGATGCATTACATCGCAATTTCATCCCCGTTGTATACAACCAATTTAAAATGGTCTCCCGTCTTATACTAAAAGTTTCTTAGGAAAGATCAATTTAAATCGGTCGGTTCATCTCGACAGAGGTTAAAAGCGTGAACTATGTATGAACGGTGAACATTCTCTTCCAATAGTCAAAGCTAGATAGTATAGTTGCGACGGTCGGTTGATTTTAATTTTTTAATTTTAAATTAAAAAATATTTAAGTAAAAAAAAAACTATATTTATCATTGTATTAAAATTGCGTGGCTTTTTCTTTTTAATTTTTTTTGTTTTTTTTTTTCAATTGGATTTGTAGAGCGGCTGTATAGTGTTAAGTGCGTGTGATTAATGTTTTTTGTCTGTTTTAGCTGTGACGTATTGGGAAAAAAAATTAAGGTAATTTTTTTTTTCTATACATATTAATTAACATGAGTTTATTTTACATAAACCAAACCCAACCAGTCTAGTGCGGATTCAAATATGTAGTTAAGCTAATTTTTATGTGTAATTTCTCTCAACATTTCGCATTTTTTTTAATCTTTTAAAAAATGTGTAATTCTTTTTATACTTAAGGCAAAGAATATTCGTATTACTCTGTTTCCTTCATTACACGTATTACTTATACAGATTAAGATCGAATGCTATATAAAACAAAAACAACTATATTTTTAATGTATTTTCTCTTTTTTCTACTTTAATACGTTTTTTAATATAATTTTCCTTTTTTCAACGTTAATATGATATGTTACATCAGTTTAAATAAACTTAACTAAGCTACTTCCTAGGACTTGTAATCTACCGGATATATCATTAGTTTACTTGTAGACTGTCAATATGCAACTTTCGTTACTACCGCGATTAGAACTGGTTCTAATTCTTAATTAAATTAAAATTAAAATTATTCAAGAACTATGGAGTAGTAGTAGTAAAGTACTTATTTTAAATTTATTTACTAATTTAGTAAATAAATGTAAAAATAAATATTGTAAGAAAAAAAACTATTTTAGTAACTATAGTAAAAAATCTATAAATATTTTTTTCTCTCTTAATTTTTAAACTAATAAATAAAAATTGATCATAGTGAAGGTTAATGATGACGCTCAATAATTTAAAATATTTGATATAATATTTCATGTATTAATGTAGTAAATCTAGCACGATAGATGTAAGTTCAAATTTTCTTTAAATAAAAAAATAACGTATAAGTATAAATAATAAAACGTCTGTCGTCTAATCAATATAGAGAACGGAGTGTCTTGTCACTAGAATATCTCTACAACAAAGGTCAATACAATAAATTGCTTAAGATATAAAACTATATAAGTATATTATGAATATGTTTCATTAAATGCCTCCAGCGTCTTTGCTTGGAGCTCTTACATATTTTGCTTGACCTTTGACTTATGTTGGGTGCAACTTTTGTTTAGTAATCACATATGCCTAGAGTTGTAATGATTATAATATGGTGAGTTTTACGCCTCAAGAAATTCGGTGGAAAGTGAGAAACAGAGTGTTTTAACACTAGGTCTCTAGTTGCCTTGGCATACCCTGTTATGTGCGCTATATATACCTATAGCTAAAAAAAAGTTTTAATTATATTTTTTTGTTTTAAAACACTAATAAAAAAAGCTAAAATGAATTTAGGGTTAAGGCACTTAAGACACTACCCACGCCGCTGCGTGGGAAATGGAGTACCCTAATTTTCAGCCTAATTTTCTATTAGTGTGTTGAGTGGCGGAGCTCAATGCTGTGCTTCATTCATTCCCCCGTGTAGTGATTGAACTCACAATCGTCATTTTTATATAAAAGAAAGTTTATATAGACGATTTGCTGCTGCAACACGACGGCCTCAACTTTGTTTGATAATTTTGTGTAGTAACTTTGGATTAATGTAACGTTCGAAATACAGTAGTTATTTAAAAAAGGATGTCTCTTCATTATATTGCAAAAGTCTTTCGTAGTATATTTTTTTGAGGCGACGTAATGCGACAGTTGTAGGATCGATTTCCATTAGGGTGAAAAAGGGTAACGGAGTGTCTTAAAACATACATTATTTCTGCCTATCTTGTTATGCCATTTTTTATACAGAAATTTTAAAAAGGCATAAAAAAAACATTGTGAACAGTTATTTACAACAATGGCTTGAGAAAATCTTTATCTTTGTACGATTTACGATTCCTAGACGTATATTGATTGATTCATTCATATATTGTTTCATTCATATTCATTCATATATATATGGTTCTGGGTTCAATTTTCGCTCAGGGAAAAAATATTTCATTTCGTAGTTGTGGTAACACAAAGCGCAGGGTTAAGTTATGTCACTCAACGCAACGCAATACCAACCAAAATACGAAACTTGAGCGGAAAATAAGGAATGGAGTGCCTTAACACTAGGTTCCCCCTAAAAAGAAATTAATTGAACTGGTAACCACTTTTTAATTAGAGAGAACTACAGTCTAATATATTATGAGCTGGTTATCTTGATGTGCCCTGTCATACCAGTCGAGGTCGTGACAAAGGAAAATGTATAAAAGTCAGTATTTCGATTTATTATAAACGAATACCCTTTCACTCTTTACCTACATAAATATTCTGTGTTGACAAAAAACAAAATATAATTCGAAAACTCCTTCTCTATATCTCATATTATTTATTTATATCTAATATTAGTGGGAATCAAACCCACAACCTTGTGTGTGCCTTGTGATTTTTCATATGTTGTGTTAATATTTAAATTTACCCATACGTTAATTCAACCTTAACGAAGAGTGCGAACTTATGTTTCGTCATAAAACAAATATTCATTAAACAAACAGTAATGTAAACAATAATATATTTAGAAATATAGTTGTGCGTGAAATATATATTGTTTTTTTTTTTAAAACGGAGAATTTTTCTTGATCATTTATATTTTCTTCTTATTAATTCATATAATTATAACAAAAATCTAAGTAAAAAGTGGGGAACGGAGTGTCTTAACGCTAGGTTCCCTCTGCCTACCCTGCTGCGTACGGGATACAGCGTGAAGCTGATTTATTTAAGTAAAAATGAATGTGAATCCACTACCATATCAATACATTATCCACTTTGCGCAAAGTGACCATATCGTGGTCTTTTATTAAAACGTAAAACATACAAAATATTCCTCGCTTAATTCTAAAAGCATCGTGTAAAAGACTTTCATACATTCGTGATATTTACCATGACATATGACATAATAACAGTAAAAATAGTGAAAGTGATCAACGAACTGTGAAATTTTTAAATACCTCGTTTAACTTTGATTAAGATTTAATTGTGATTTGATCTAATGGTATTTAATTTAGGCGGTTTTTAGGGTTTTTAGAAAACAGAAAACAGTTCCCAAGTGTAATTAGAGAGAAAATAGTTATTTATAGTAATGATGTTTTTTTTTCGCGGCGTTGAGTTACGTCAGCTTACACGAATTGTGTCTAAAGTTGTGAACTGAAAACTTATGTGTCAATAGATTTTATTTGCCATCTATATCGTTTATTACAAGTACGCGAATATAAAAAAAGTTAAGAAATAAATCTAAGAAATATAAGTTTTATTGAGCTTCACGCTGTATCCCATAGCAGAATCCCTATCATAAAAAAAGTGAATGAAGTGACTGATCGATTGAGTTACATATAAAATACAGGTGAAATTAAACAACTTTACTTGGTGAGTGTAGAGATAGTAGATCAGACTACGGAGAATTCAGAGAGGGTATCCCGAAACTCCAACGGGAACGGAAAATAAGGTTTTAAGTTTTATAATCAACACAAACGAACTTGTCCTTTATAATTTACCTTAGTTAAATTTCATTTGCTATTAGAATTTCGTAATACAGTGAGCGTCTACAAAAAGCATTTATTAACCTATAGTATTAGCTTCAATGTGCTTAAAATTGATAAACTCCATATTAGCACATTCATCTTCACTAAACTGTCAATCCTTGACCGATTTATAATGATTGATGATTTGGAGATGGTGACAAATGAAATGTTGTGTGGCGTAAGCGTATGTACTAGATAGTTGTGAATACAGATCTCATTTAGGGGAAATATTTTTTGTTTGAGGCAAACGTGGTGCAATTGGATAGCATTTTATTTTAAACTATATGGGTGTGGGTTTGATCCCTATTCTGGACACTTATATATAAAAAAAATATAATTCAGAACCAGTGTTAAGACAAGCCGCGGCGTGGATTTCCACCATATGTGACATGCAATGTCTTGAAAAGCGGGGAACAGAGTAATTTAACACTAAGTTTATTCTGCCTATCCGAATATGAAAACAATAATAATTAGAACAAAAACAAATATAACAGTTTTCGCCATAAGATATACAGACAGATAGATTTTTATATTATTATATATATCGATGTTTCTATTGTTTGAATATTTTATGTAATATAGGTTAAAGGTCTGCTTGTGATAAGAGTTATTATTACATGACAGGTTAGCATCTTCGCCAAGTTTTGAGTATACTTTCTCTAATGGCCATACTGCGGCTGTTGATGTTTCGAATATTTATCTTGTATGGGCTGAGTGATAAATTCAAAGTTAAAATAAAAGTAGAAACTAGGCTAGGTTTTGCTTTTCTTTTTTCTTATTTCACGTTTTATCCCGTATAAAGCAAGAGAGAAGGGAATTGTTAAGACAATCCCTTAGTTTGTTACCAGAGTAAGGAAATGAAAATAATGCATTTCTCTGTGTGTAAATCGAACGCATAGCCCTTGAGTTTATTGTCAGACTACAGGCTGCTGCGCTATAACGGCCTCTATTAATAAAATAAAAACTTGATACCTATTTAAAAAAAAAAAAAAAATGAAGATTTTGCAATGCAGATTTTCATCAATTAGTTATAGTACTGTATCATCACATTCAATTCAAAACTCGTCTTAGCTATCTATATAAGGATAGGTCACGGGTCAATTCGACGAGTTTAGCGCTGGAACCTAGAACTTTCCCGTGACCTCTACAAATTTCTCTGGCTACACTATGTTAATGAAAACAGAGGGAAAGACAAACAATTACATATATACGTTTTTATAGCTTCACGCTGTATCCCGCATATAACATGATACTAGCAACAATTAATAAACTCTTGACCATCCACCTAAATTTCAAGATCTGGAATGTTGGATTGTAGAACTCAACGCCGCGCTTTAGCTTATTATCAAGGTAAATATATATAAGGGCAAGGTAATCCATTCTTAAGTGGAAATCGAACCCGCAACAAGCTACTACAAAATGCTCCAATTTCTATGTTTCTAAATAATATATTTTGGTTAAGATGTTATATTGCGACATAACAACAATAGCGTTGGCTAATTGACGGACCTCACGAACCGTTTATATAATGACATTTGAAATGTTCGAGCTTATAAGGGTCAGTGCACACATTTTTTTTTTATTTTTGATTATGATTTTTTTTTTATTGTGCTATTTTAGGTAAGATGAACATATGTTTTTGTTTCTTTTAGGTATTATCAAAAAAAAAATGGGCCGAAATTGGAGGTCCTTGTAATATATAAGAAAAGTTTCTACATATTACTCACTTTTCATCTATTTCACGTTTTAAGTTCTGAAGAGATCAAATTGCTATTGTTTTTTAGTATCCAAAGAAATAAAAATTAAAAAAAAAATGTAATATCATGTTTTTAATTTATAGGTCTAATAACAATCGGAATCTATTTTTGATTTAACTTCTTCTGTATATAATATAAGCTCATAATTACATCATCGTCAACTCTCTTGACCCTTATAAATACATTTAGTTTACATAACAACTTATTATTTAAAAAAGTGTAATGTTTTAATTAGGTGTATTTAGGTTAATTTATATTTGTTTACTTCATTGCGTGAGAAGGAACATTGTATTTCCGTAATTGCGGTTATTTTAAATATTTATAGTATTTTTTTCATTTCCTTCGTAAAATAAGAACAGTTTTATAGAGATGTGCATACAATGTATGTTCAAATACCAAATACCACTACACAAATTCTTACAGGAGGTGCTAAAATTAACTTTTAAGCAAATTCTAAGTTTTTGATATATTACGAAAATATTTTAGTTATATTTACGAACCTTTGCCTATTATGATACTGCCGATACCTTCAAAATTACTCATATAAATATATTTCATAAGAGGTTCTCAAACTACACATAAATTATATTAAACAATGTTATAATCTATCATTCCTATCGCTAATCTAGTTTAAGTTATTCCAATAAAAACCCAATTTTTTCTAAATAATTTAACTTTAACTACGAAATAACGATCAGTTAAGTTTAAATCTCACGCTTGAAATAGTACAATATATTAGAGTAATTGTTTAAACCATCGGTTAAGTTTAACTCACGGGTATAATGAACAATACATGATAAGTCATTTACATCACACTGTGGGAATTATTGGTGATTGGCGTATGTATGTATATTGTGTAAAAGTAACATAAATGATTATATTTATTTAATTTAAATAAAAAAAAGATCAAGTGGGAGTAAGACTTAGCCACCGTAGGTTCCGTACCAATATTAGGATTGTAGGTCAAAGAAAATTTTTAAGTTTAAGTTTGCGAGCGTATGCACTCATTTTTATGACTGTATGCTTATATAAACTACATTAGAGCTTAAAAATATATTTTTAAGAAAAGTGTAAATTTTTAATACCTATATATTTTCACTTTTCCTTTATTTTTGTTTGACGTTCTTATTTCGTGTTACAAATTTCATAACTATAGATCTACGGGTGCATCTTATACGTTTTGATTACGCAGCGAATTACGTACAAAATGCAGAAAAAACTATGTATGCTTGCGTTGACTTAAAAGCATAATTTTAGAATCTAGAAGTTTATTTTTTTCTGTGCTGTAAGGGCATGTAGACCTGACTAACTTATTAATTTTAGATAACCCTAAGTGACTTCGAGATAAATGGTGATGACAGACGGACAGTCGGACTACAAAGAGATCCTACAAGGGTTCTGTTTTTCTTTTGACGTACGGAACCCTAAATTATATAGCTCCATTTGATTTATTTGTTATTTGAAAATAGTTTAGTATAAATGTTTTTTTTCCTACTTAGATCTTATACTTTGTAGGACAAAGTAAAAAACCTAGTGAGACTTTAAATTTTATTGGAAATAACTTTATAAAGTCACATGACTGTTAAATGGTATATTTGAATTATTATCATTATTACAATCCTGCTAGTTGGTCCGGAACGAAGATATACTTCACTTAAAAACTGATAATATTCTATATTACAGATATTTGGCCCTTACCTCTATATAATTATTTATATTACAACATTTCCAAACTTATATTTTAAAGCTAAGTGATGCCCAAACGAGTTTTATTTATATCAAAGCACATATCTAAGGTAGATGATAATTTTTCTTTGTTTTATAAAAAACAAAATAAAAAAAAACATATAGAAATTTTACAAAAAATGTTTTTTATAAGAGATAACTAAACAACAATGTATAAGTAGCCTTATATAATGATGTAGAGTATGGATCGTTAATGCTTAAAATCGTCAGTCTCTTTTTGATACATACAGAAATACAATTTTTATTATATTTTACTGAAACAAAAACCTTGAACGTTTGTTCAAGGTTTTTGTTTTTGTTTAAATTATTTTTACGGAGTTTAGTTTATTTTAATATTATTTATTTTATTATGAAGAAAACCATTTGAAATTAGACATTTTAGAGCCCGAGGTGCAGTGGCTCTGCATTAAACTGTAAACGCGACATTGCAAATTCAATTTCCACTAGAATTTCACCTAAATTATTTTCCTCTTTCCGGTAGCACAACAAAGCGCGGTGTTAAATTCCGTAAATAACACGTTATATTTTAAAAATAAAACTGTGTGCGCGGAAAGGAGTGTGTTAACACTAAGTACCGTGACGATAAATAAAAGTTAAAAGTTAAACTTCAGTCTTCGCGTCGCTTTGCTACATTTAACCCAGTTAACTTAACCGATATTACATCAAAACAATAGTTATGTATTAGATGGTTATAAAGAAAATTTCTCACACTCACTATGCTTAATCGTGCGTTGTGATAGTAATATTATCTCTACATCGTTTGAAATAAGGTTTATAATGATAGAGTAATTGATTGCGATTGTCTGTGAATCGATAGTAAAAAATGGGACAAGTACGAGTCGGGCTCGCCCATCGTATGTTCCTCACAGAAATTGGAGGTCTCGAGCTTTTTCTGAAATTCAGGCTTTGCCTAGAAAGAGCCCTTTCATCTGATACCTCACTTGAACCAGCAGCCTTAGTACCAAATTTTGCCCTGCCCTAAAAAATAATAAAGCTATTATTTTTTAGGATTTAACCACAAATGCTATACATTTGTGGTTAAACACAAATGCTATAGATTTGTAATAGTGGTTTTTATTTTTTTTCCTAAATTTGTACTACCCGTAGATACTAGTTGCCAAATTCGTAATTCGATTTATTTTATATTTATAGTGCATTAATTCGCGTTTTTTTGCTATATAAACCGCCATATCTTATTTTTTAAGAAAATGTAGAATTATATTTTTTTTAAGGAAATCATGGGGCCGCAAATCTGAATATAATATTTGAATTCCGATTCGATATCTCCAAGCGTTCCTGAGTCTCTTGACAGACAAACCGACAGACGAACGGACTGCAAAGTGATCTTGTAAGGGTTCCTTTTTCCTAAAAAGGTACGGAACCCTAAAAATAGATAAAAATAAATTAGATTGACATATGTATGTATCTACTAAGTTTATTAATGGATTTATAAATAAAATAAAAATAGTGAATAAAAAGTGAAATCGAACCCACAACCAGTCCCACACTTTTGCCCCTGTGCCCGATCTCAAGTAGTGGATTGATTGATAACATATCTTTTGAATATTTATTATGTTAAAATTGCTTAGGATATAGTTTTCCATGTAGTTATGTTTTTTGTGACTGAAATGTAAATATTAAATATTTCTTTAAGTGGAAATCGAATCCACACTCTGTTGTTTAAGTCTAGTTTAGCCTTACATTTGTGCCCTTGCGCCATAACTGACCTATTTATTTAGTAATTAAGAATAATCAGTAATTGCATACTAGTTCTATACTTAATAGTTCTACCAAATCTAGATTCTATGCATAACCCATACAAACATTACTACAAGTGTTTGTTTTTCTCGCTTGCAAAACTGCAGTGTGCAATGCCTTCGTTGCTACGTAAGAAATTTAAATTGCCTTCCCATAGCCCAGAGGTATATTAGCTACATGATTTAATGATATGGGGCGGAGGTCACTAGTTCATTTGAATTTTTTAGCTGTTTATCTTTGCAAGCACTTAATTATAACTTTAATTTAAAAGTAGATATGAAGTGAGTGACTGTTGTGGCGCAGCGGCACAGCATTTGAGGGTAGAAGCGACGGTCGTGGGTTCGATTTTCGTTTTCTCTTTCTGGTAACAAGACAAAGTTGAGTCCCGTCACTCAATATGCAATCATCAGTCTTAACACTATGTTGCTCTTACCTATGCGTGAAGGTAAAATGAGTTGACAAGAATTTTTCTCCATATATCCCACATCATCAGTCAAAGTTCAAATTAAAAAGTCACATCCAGGTCAATCAGTCAATCAGTCACCAGTGGTTCTACAAGATACGTATGTATGTACTGACATTTCCTACTAACATACTAATAGAAAAGTCATACAATTCCATTCATTTCGTACGTTCGATCATTCGTTAGTAGATCTTTACGTAACATTGCCATATAAGGAAGATCCATCCATCTGTCATATGTTTGATACATTGTATTATACAAGTTATTTGTGACAATTGACATTCAAAGTTATATAATATTACGTCGTTATTTTGTAACCTTTTGTGACTTCCCGTCCCACGCTAGCAGTGGGTTCTAATACCGAGTGAAGACATTTTTCAATGATTAGCTTCTGTTATACTTATATTAGTTAAGTGTAATGGAGCAGAGATAGCGTCTGACTGTAAGCGTGATGGTTGTGGGTTCGAATCTTATTGGGTGAAGGATTATATGTATTT
Organism: Heliconius himera; assembly: GCA_021202915.1. Lineage (NCBI taxonomy): Eukaryota > Metazoa > Arthropoda > Insecta > Lepidoptera > Nymphalidae > Heliconius > Heliconius himera. Next base: position 118,146 of record JAJHJA010000483.1, read on the forward strand.
ATCAAAAGTCCACTCTGGTAGACATAGCGCGGCGGTGAGTTTCGTAGGAAGTAGTCTTATGTAATATTTCAAATAAAACTGGGAACCGCCGTATAAAGTTTAATTTCCACTTTATATAAATAATTACCATAAAACAAGATTCTAGGTTAGAAACACCATGTATAAAACAACTTGCTTGATACAAATAATGTTAATTTCAATTCAAATAGATATCCTTATACAACTACATTAGAATGTTTTGAAAGCAACGTTAAATTTTACCTGTAAATTGGAGAAGCTCTCACGCTTCCTATAGAGTGAAAGTCAATGCAGTACTTCCGGTTGTCCTGTTTACTTACTTTACATTAATATAATATAGGCTGCTGAGTTTGTATTCATATTATATTGAAATTTCGTTTTTATTTAATTTTATTTTATTTAATTATATTTGATTGTTTAATATAAAGATAATTAGGATAATTTATGAAATTTAAACTTGAAATTTACATTTGAGACCGTGGTGGCGCATGGCATGGGTGTGACTGTAACGAAACGGATGTGAGTTCGATCTCCACTCGAGGCAATAAATTATTGTTTATTAATATTTTCATTTTTTTGTCCTGCCATCATTTTTTTTTTATTTATTTGAAAAAAACTATTTAATATAGAGACCAGTTGTTGGTCAGGGGTGCAAGTGCGCGATTGTAAGCGTGACAGGTTGTGAGTTCGAGTCCTACTCAAGGAAATTAAAAATGAAATATTTTTATTTCCTCGCTCGGGTTACGATGCGAATGGCGGTGTTTAGTCCCGCTACTCAACACGCAATGCCTCCAGAATTCAGCGGCAAAAAGTCGTATACCATTTTTTTATTTAAACATTGAGAAATAAAAATGTTTAAATGGGAACGGAGTGTCTTAACACGAGGTCCCCAGGTTCCCACTGCCTACTCTGCTATGTGCATGATACAGCGTAAAGCTACAAAAATCTGTTAAATATTTTGTATAGATACATGGACATATTCTACTTATGAAAAAAAAAATGCAAATCATTCACAATTGAATACAAGAAACTAATGACAATCTTAATGATATAACCCTTTCACCAAAACTACGGTAACACAAAGTACATGCTCATACATACATATATACATACATATATACATACATACAAATATAGAAAATTACATAAATCTCACTTATTTACTATGTTATAATGTGCTATGTTGTGCAATACTATGCGTATGCGCAGACGAGAGTTTAATTAAATTTTTGGAATAATTTACATTATTCATAAAAAAATGTGTTGTAATTTTTTTTTAAAGTAATTAAGTATACAATTAATTTGCATTTAAAGGTAGGTAAACAACATTTTGTTGTCCATTTTAATATTTGAATGTCTATAACTTCACGCTGTAACCCGCAAATAGTAGGGTAGGCAAAGGGAACCTGGGAATCTAAAGTATTTAAAATTTTGATAAAAAAAATCGAATAATAATTTTTTTTGCAACGCTAGTGTGCGCCACTCAACCTTTGCTATTTAATCGCAGGTCACGTATTCAAAAATAAAGGTATAGCAAAACTTTTCTAATAATGACTGTGTAATTTTGTATTATATCAGATTTTTTATTGAAGTTTCATATCATTTTATGACCAAATCATCGTGTTTGGAAATTGTTTATAATAATTTAGTTAGTACCATTTTTATGAAAGTTATCTTATATATTAACTGAGGCCAGTCGTGGCGTAGTGGCACAAAGCGTGGCTGTAAAACGATTGGTTGTGGGTTCGATCCCCACTTGAAGAAATTAAATATTTATTTAAATAGTACATTTATTCGCTCTGGTGTCGAGGAAAAGCGCGGCGTTGAGTTCTGCCAGTTAATACGTAATGCCTTCAAATTTAATTAAATTTTTAATCTTACTATACGTGAAGCAAAAACTTTGGACAAATTTTTACGAAAAATGGCGCGGGCGGACGAGTATGATATCTGGGCGCACCTATAGTTTATATGTAGGAGAAGTGAAAAACGTTAATTATTATAATACGTGTCCATCCAATACGGGTCGTCTAGTAATATGTAAATATATCTTCTCCGTTGTGGTGCACTGTTACAAAGTTTGACTTTAAATGGATACTTGTGGGTACGATTCCCACAGCAAGAATGACTTATATTTTAAAGATTTTTAATTTCTTTAGTTTGCATTGACAAAGCGCGGCGTTGGCTTTACGAAATAGGGGAGGATGGAGTGTTCAACAAAATACTTGGAACACAGACAGTTTTTTTAGCGTCACGCTATATCCCGCAGGGTAGTAGCATTCCGTTTCCAATTTTCCGTCAACTTCTATAGGCATTGGCGGAGTCCAACGCCGCACTTTGCCTCGACACTAGATTGAACTAGAATGGCCTCATATAATTTTATAGTACTCGCAATAAGTATTGGTAATATAATTTTTACAATGTTAAGCAATAGGGCACTCTGTATATTGGAATGTCATCACTTGAGTTAACGATGCACTCTGAATATGAAATGTCGAAGGTCTCGAAGATAATTTTACTATTAAATATTATTTTGCTATTAATATAATATGAAGGTATATTATTTTAATGTTCTAAGTGCTAAAATTTAAGAACATATATTTTGAAATATAATTGTTAACAATGTATTGTTTATTCTAAAATTCTTTGGATTTTACGTGTCTCAGCATTAATTGAGGAGTTATGTATATGCGTTATTGTTACGTAAATGTAAACGCGATGTTTGTGAATTCGATTCTCCTCTAGGGTTTCTCTGGTCTGGTAGACAGAGCGCAGAGTTCAATTCTGCCCTCAACACGCAATTAATCAAAAGGTGGGCAGAAAGTGACGAACGGAGTGTTTTCAAATTAGGTTTCCTCTAACTACAACGTCTTACCCACATTTTTTAGCTACAGAAAGAACTTGGGAACTTAGTGTTAAAATACTCCGTTCCCATTAAGACACTGCCATTCTCCACTTTTCGCCGAATTATTGAGACAATGCGTGTTGAGCATTGTTGGTAGAACTAAGAAATGAAAATATCAAACATTTCACTTCCTCGAGTAGGAATCGAAGCCACAACCTATCGCGTTACAGCTCATACATACATACATACATACATACGTGTATATCAAAACGAACAGACTGACGTTAAATGATGGTACATTGCGTAAATCTTAAGTAATTGTGTATTGTGCGGGTTCGATCCCAGCGCGCTTATCGCGAAACAATGGAGCTTATCAAAGCTACTAATTAGACCTTGACACGGTTGATTTTTTTTGTCTTCCTTCTTATTTAAATGCGAATTTGATTCATTATTTTGTTAAATCTTTAATTTAGTCTTTTATTTTAAAGTCTTTTTTTATATTGTTTCGTTATTACATTATAGATAATAATAAATTTTAGTGGAATGTGTGATTATTTTTAATCATTGCTATCAGTAAGTGAATGGGTACAGAGGTCTTTTTTTACATTTAGATTGACCTTACTTAACTGACAGTCAGTTAACTAAAAATTAGATAGGTTAGAAATAAGCTAAAAGCGATTTTGACTCAGCTCTTACTTTTCGAACTACGTATCGAACACGATGAGTGTGGATTCCATTTTAATAATAACCTTGTAATTTGAACTAAAAGTATTGAAATGATGTCGTAGTTGCATAGTATACTGACTGTCAACGCGACAGTTATTGGTTCGATTCCCACACAGTTGAATTAACTACTTACATTTCCTTGTTCTTGTATTAAGACAAAGTGCTGCGTTGGGCTGCGCCACTCAACAAGTAATACCTCGAAAATTAAGTCGTAGTAGGGAGGGGAGTGTCTTAACACGCTACACGCGTGATACAGCGTGAAACTATAAAAACATCATCACAACATGACAGATAAAAGTAGTTTATTTTTTTAAAGATAAACTATCTTTTAATAATTCCTAATGCATGTTATAAATCTGACATTTCTTTTTTGCAGATGATGCGGTGGTGTTTGCTAGCACTTAGCGCCATGGTGGCCCTTTCCAGTGCTGTAGATAGTTCTTCTAGATTTCGTAAGTACTCTATTTACTGATGGGACAACCTTAATAGGAAACCTTTAAATTTGTTGAGGCCACTCGTGACTGTAAAACGGCTTGGTTGTGGGTTCGATCCCCATTCGAGGTGATGAAATATTTACTTAAATTTATATTCCCATTTCTTCGCTCTGGTGTCGAGGTTAAGCGCGGGGTTGAGTTCTGCCACTCAACGACAAACACTCGCAATGCCTCCAGAATTCGGCAGAAAGTGGGGAACGGAGTTTCTTAACACTAGGTTCCCTCTGCCTACCCTGCTGTGTGCGGGAAACAGCGTGAAGCTGATCTACCTTAAATTTGTTTTTAATGCTATTTTGGTTCAATATAATGTATGGTAATTATTGTCATTTCCCAGTCAGGACTGGGTACGACAAATTACGACGTTGAATTCTAGCATTCAACATGGAATATTTCTAAAATAGGCAAGAACTGGAGAATAGCGTGTCTTGACATTGTGTTGTTTTTCTTTGTCTTCTCTGTTCTATGTCGACTAAGAATATTGCAAAAAACCATATAATAAAAAGGCATATGATAAAAATTATTTGGAGACTTGAGACTGAGGAGAATTAAGCACACTACCCTTTTACTTAATGATATTTTGCTCATAAAGTATTTCTTTTAAAGCAAAAGAATATCTTACGATTGTTCTTTATTCTTATGTTCTATCCTGCATGTAGCAGGGTAGACAGAGGGAACCTAGTGTGTGTGATACTCCGTTCCCCACGCACCATTCAATTTTAGAGACTTTGTGTTTTAAGTAGCGGAATTCAACGCCGCTCTTTGTCTTACTGCCAGAACTAAGAAACAAAAATAATATATTATATAAATGATATAAACAAATAATTATATCATTATATTTAAAGTTTATTTATATTCTTAATTGCTTATTATAAATTATGTTATATGACATTTTGAACATATCTTCTGTGTAACTAATTATGTACTGTAAAATATAAAAATCACATATTTAATGTAAATATTTTTACAGAACCGAAAAGGCCTAGGATTGGTACGTACATTATAGGACAGAGGTGTTGATTTTACTTTATAGAAATAGAAACATGTTATAATGGAATTTAGTAATAAAAAAAATATAAGAATATTGCAGAATTTCAAAAAATATAAATTCAAAAAATGCCATGCACAGGCACCGAACCTTAGGACTTTGTTCAAAAGTCGTTATAACATGTAACATTTCAAGTACACGCTGAGTAACACGCAATTTTGACATTATTTACAGTATGAACGCTTCACTTGGGTGCATCCAACATAATGAGACTAAAAATAATGATGATGATGACGATGAATGATGACAAAATTAATGACTAATTATAGTTTAAGTGTCATTAAATATAGTTTTATTGGCATCTCCCAAATATAGCGGGATAGACAACGTAGAAATAACAAGCGTTAACTTGTTAGGATACTTAGTTCTTTTATTATGCAAATTCATATTTTATTTATCTTTATTATTTCTTATCTTGATAAGAAGATATTGTGTTTTTTTCTATTTTTCTCCATATTTTTTTTCGGCGCAGAAAAGTGATAATATTGCATTCTTTTCATGAATTGAAAAAATCCTGAGCTGCAAAATTTTAAGTGATTTTTGTTTATATATGCATTGTACATACATACATATATACAAAGGCATGATAAACTATAAAGAAACAATAAATGTGTTTTTTATTTTTTCTCTTACTTTTTTTTCTGTAATTTCTAACATTTTCTACTTTCCTTTATTTATATTTCATTTTGAACTGAGAATGCTTTTTTAAGTTATTGTCTTAGGTTATCTATAGTCCATAGTATTAACTCTTTCAAAGTTATAAATTATAATAAGTTTATTATTTTTATTATTAAAAAAAAACTGTGATCCTTGTCTAATGTCATATACAATTAAAAAATCTAACATTTTCTTTCTTTCACATTTCTTTTCTTATATTTATTGCTCATCAAAATTGGTAAGCTTTCGACTCTTTTTTGACATTTCTTATGGTCTATCTTCTTCTGAGGTCTCTTGATTAAACTTATTACTATTAAGAAAATTAATTATTTTAGTTATATTCTTAGGTAGACAAAATTGCTACCGCCACTTTTTGTATATTGTTTTCTTTCTCTTTTATATTACTTTTCTTCGTATCTGTTTATATACAAAAATAATTCGAAATAATTTAATATATTACGCTACTAAAGAATTAGTAACAACTTACTAACTGAATTGTATGAAAATATTTAAGATTCTTCTTCAAGACTGCATGCGTTTAGTCATTTCACTAATGATAACTATTCTAAGTTAAATATAATCTACTATCAAATATAATCATAATATAGAGGATATTAACATTGATACCGTCTTCTCTCTTTAATGAGAATAATCCTGGTGATGGAATTGCTCAATCAGAGTTTAGTCTGATGATGAAGTAATTTCCAGCTGACCAGCTAGGACAGCAGGCTGATGCTGATGAAATGGTCCAGAATCTTCTCCAATGGATTCAGGGATTATATCAACAGAAGAACAGAAAAGGTCCGTTGAATTAGGCGTTAGTGTGACTGAGACAAAAAATTACAGTACTTAAAATTTATTTTTTATTTAAATCCACTTTAGGTATGATATCAACATAATGACAAGTTGCGAAAAAGTGAACTTTATATATTTTGGAAATATACACCTCACTTTCATTCACGTTGAACGCTTATCACGCTGATTGTATGAAACACAAAAGACAAATCTTACACACCTGCACTATTATTTATCGATGTTTTAATTATAAGTAAATAATTAATATTTTTATTTTTTAGCTCGCCAATATTTTGGAGGCAAACCTGAAAAGCCTAGACCATTTGAACCGGTGTCTTATCTGCCACCAACTGGCTACCCGCCTTCTGGTAGTCGCCCAACGCCTTCTTATAGCGAAGGACCCCCAAGCCCCTCTTACCAACCTAGCTCACCTTTCTTACCTTCTGAGACTGAACAAGTACCTTTCCAACCAAGCCAACCACCATATCAGCCTAGTCAACCATCTTATCAACCTTCTCAACCATCATATCAACCAAGTCAACCCACTTCACCATCATTTGAACCAATTCAATCTTCTCAACCAGCATACCAGCCAAGTCAACCTAGTTATCAACCTAGTCAACCGTCACAACCTGATTTTAAACCTAGTCAATCAACTTCCCCATCATACAAGCCTAGTCAACCAACTGAAGAACCGTCAGAGAATCCACAACCCGATATACCTGAAAATGGAAACGTTGAACAGCCCTCACAGGTTCCTGTCAACCCTGACCAAGACGATGATCGTCATCCTCCTCATATTCATGATATTACAGTTGATTGTGGCAAAGAAATGATGACTATCAATATAGAATTCAATAAAGTTTATAATGGTATCATTTATTCGCAAGACCATTTCAAAGAATCTGAATGTGTATACGTTAAAGAAAATTCAAATCAAATTAAGTATTCTTTTACTGTCAGTCTAGACAAATGTGGAACAAGATTCTTTAGTGATTTTGAAAATGAAGGTCAAGCTTATTTAGAAAATGTTTTGGTACTTCAAAATGAACCTGGCATTCAAGAAGTTTGGGATCACATTCGTCGAGTAAGATGTTTATGGGAAGGAAATTTAACCAAACAATTAGTTTCATCTCTGAGTGTTGGAATGTTGAATCAAATTACAAGTAATTTCAGTGGAGACACTGCAATGGCACGTTTGGATATACAAACTGGACGAGGACCTTTTGCGCCAGAAGCAAATGGCTTGGTGAAAATTGGAGAAATTATGACTTTGGTGGTATCTGTTACTGGAGATGCTGGTTTTGATATATTAGTAAGAGAATGTGTAGCTCGGGACTCAAGCAACAATCACGTCGTTCCTTTGACAGATTCCAACGGCTGTATTCTTAAGCCCAAATTATTTGGCGCCTTCCAGAAAACTAGAGACACGGGCAATACTGGGGCTTCAATCATTGCATATGCTTTCTTCAATGCATTCAAATTCCCTGACGAAATGGACTTAATCATTCAATGTGATGTTGAATTATGCAAAACTGACTGCGAAGTTTGCTCTAACCCTGGAAGCTATGAGCCAAGAAGAAAGAGACGTGATATAATACACATCGGGAACCGTACTTATGAACCTGTGACCACTATCGAGAAAGGTCTAAGGGTAGTCTTCGCCGAAGACTTGCCTCAAGAGACCGGTATATGCATATCATCCACTGCTGCTTTATGGGGTGGATTATTGGTTTTGGCTGGTTCTCTATTAAGCAGCTTGGCCGTGTCTTTCTGCTGGCACAGAACGCGTGGATCTATTAAATTCACATAAGCTTTTACAGTTCTAGTATAGTTTTAAGTTAATCTTAGCTACAGCGATACGCATATTGAATTTTATTTAAGTTCAGTATTAATAAATTTTATAGGAAAAGAGTAAAGAATTTTTAGTGTTCTTAACGTATGTAATGATGTAGATCACAAATTATATAAAAAAAGTTGGCAGAATAAGCTGGCTTGTAGATATTAGTTATAACGCTTATTTAACAAGTAGGTTTATTATAATCATATATATTTATAATCATAATAAATTCTATGAAAAGGCGCCCTTGCAAAGAAACATTCCATTTTGTATACTTGTCTTTTAGAAATATTTGAAAGTTTCAATTTTTATATACAATGAGGAAAAACTATTATTTATACATAGATACATTAATAATGTAAATATTATGTAAGTTTTTATAAAACTGAATAAATACTTTTGAAAAAATGTTGTTTTTTAATTTCTAGTCCCACTCTCCTCTCTAGTTTTATCGCCCAAACAATATATCTTGCAACATATAAAGTACAAGTAGTAGTGTACAAGAATAAAAAAAATAATTATTATATTGAAACTATTGCGTGTACCCTTGTAGCCTGTAAAAGCCTGTAAAACAATGCCAGATTGTAATCACGATGACAGTGGTTTCAATAGCCCATTGGCACAATGTAAAATTTAGCTTATTTAAAAACAATTTTTATTTCCATGTTATTTCCATTTCCAAGATTTATAAGCCGATAGTATTGAAATATTACATTATATAAAAGGCCTAATACTGAACTATATTGAGCAAAAAAAAGTTAGTCCATTTTTTTAAATTACAATAAAAACAATTTTTTTTATATTCACTCTGTATCCCGCACATGGTAGGGTAGGCAGAGGGGACCTGAGAGCCTAGTGTTAATACACCTCCCATTAAGACACTGCCGTTTCCCACTTTCTGCCGAATTCTGGAGATATTGCGAGAGGAGTGGCGGAACGCAAATTAAAATTAAAAAACTAAAAAAGGTAATGAAGAACTAAGTCATGCACACTGGGTTTTGTCTGTTTACTCTACTGTATACAGAGACTGTCTTTACCTTATAGAAAATATTTAGTATTATAACACAATCTAATATCACTTTAATATGTCAAAGTATTAATACAATAAATATTATTAAATTGTATAAATAGTAAATTTTATTATCTTGACTCATTGCCACGTTGCTGAAAACAACGTAATACTTTTACTTGTACCAATGACAAAAAAAATATGGGAAAATAATTGTAATTAAATATTTTTAAGATTTCGTACTTAAAAAGAATAAATGGGAACCCATATAGGTTTAATATGTTGTCCGTCTGTCAAGACTGTTTATCTCGAATATCTCCACACAATGAAGATATCATCAGGCTTATTATTATCAAATATTCATGTCTGCGGTGCCTTAGAATATAGAAAAAATTAAGCTTCTAAATTAAAAGAAATGGGCATTTATGTATCGTTAATGCTACATTTGACACGAAATGAAAATTTACAATACAAAAAAAGGAAAGAATGCGAAAAATGAAAGTTATAGATATTCAATTACAATATACGAGTAAATGTATGTTAATTTTATTCGCTGCGTCCTAGTATTAGAACTTTTGTTCTAATAAAATTCCCGAGAACAAAAAAAATCTCGTCTTTGTTAAAATAAATAGCGGTGATTTTTTAAATATCTTTAAAAAAACATTCTTGATTAATTGATTTTAAATTTAGGGAAATTTAGGACACTTAGTGACAAAAATTCAAATTCGTAAGGTTACATGCTTAATAGCACCTGATATATTTATTATAACAATTTGTACTATTGTTCTATTAATAAAAATATCAAATCGTTCATAAATAGCCAGCTTATTTATTGCAATTTAAAGCTTAAAAAAATCACTATAAATTATTATTTTTTAGAAAACATATATGTATATTTGAACCCGCATCTTTTAGAAGCTCTCTGACGACTAATCCATACGTTCTTTCCTAAGTGTGGAATAACACTTTTTCAAAATGTAAAAAATATTGTTATAACTAAAAATTCTCCGTGCCCATTAAAACATTTTCGTTCCCTATTTTCCACTGAACCCTGGAGAAGTACATTTATTATGTATAAGGTTTTCAGGGTTTCTCTGCACTTTGCAGGATATAGCGCGAAGCTAAAAAAAACAAAAATACAATTTCATTTTATTTGTTAACTCTACATAAACGCAAAAGTAAATAATAAGAAGGCACTATCAGATAATGCTTGATATAAAATGTAAATGCAATATGGGTAAAGATGAGAAAAACGTAACAAGCAATTAAGACCCTTAATATTAAATCATAAGAGCGAAATTCTTCTTCTTTATTTCTTTTCTTTTACAGCGTATTTAAATATTCATCATCTAATTGGTAAGCCTAATAGGGGTGAATGATTTTAGGAATTAATCTGTATGTATGTACATCTGTATAAATTATAGCTTGTTTGTTGTTTTGTGTTTTAAATAGAAAATTTAATATAGCCCGTGGTTGATAATGGGCACAAGGGTGCGACCGTAAACGGTTGTGGAATCGATTCCTACTTAGGGGAATGAAATATTTAATATTTTCATATAATAGCATTACTCTGGTGACTCGCCAAAGGCGTTCGGCCAGTCTTCAGGAAATGTCTCCACAATTCATCGGAAAAGGGGGAAAGGAACGGAACGGAAATATCTGAATGAGAATGGAATATTTGACACTATGTTCTCAGGTTCCCTCTGTCTACTCTGTTATGTGCAGGATACATCGTAAAAAAAAAATGTAATTAGACGTAATTAAATTTTTTCTGGGTTACGTACCTCAAAGAATAAAAACGGAAAAACGTCAATACCATTTATCTCGAGATCGCGCGAAGGTATCAAGTTGAAATTAATTCAAAATATTCAAGTGTATGGTCCCTTGAATTTATAGTGTCCTAAAAGATAAGCTTCTAAGTTGAAGAAAAGTAAAAGATACGAGCATTTACGCACGAATGGTGCCTCATTTTATTACATAAAATTCGCCGCGTAATCAAAACCTATTGGATAATTCCCATGGAAATTATTAAATTTGGCATAACAAAAAAGACCTTATACACCGAAATGTGAAAATTGAAATATCTATATTTCATAGAAAAAAATATTTTCATTTCTTTGTTCTGGTGTTGAGGCAAAGCACGGGATTGAGGTCCGCCACTTAACACGCAATGCCTCCAGAATACGGCGGAAAATGGAGAACGGAATGTCTTAACACTAGGTTTCCTCTGCCTATCCTGCTTTACCTACTCTTTAGCCTCACGGTGTATTCCGAACATAGCAGGGTAGGCAGAAAAAAACTGGGGACATAGTGTTAATACACTCCATTCAATGGGAACTGAACGTGTCTTAATGGCGAGACACCTACAGTCCCACCGATCGAATTCTAGAGGAGTTCATCTAGAGGCGTGTTGAGTGATGGAACTCAACGCCGCTTTTTGTATCGTTAGCAGAACATATGAAATATTCAATATTTTTATATCCTAGAGTGGAAATCGAACCCACAATCCATTTCAATAACAGTTTTACTTGTGAACCTGCGCCAAGATTTGGCATCAAATCTTACAAGATTGTAAAAGTATACCTTCCTTTTTGTTATCATATAGAGACACTAATTCAGTATAATAAAGCCTAGTAACGTTAGCATTAATTATATTATAGTTATTAATACATTATAATATTATGTTATGTGATAAGAGCAGTAGTATCAAAGTTGTGATTGCTGTAAGCTGACTGAAAAATGAGTGAAAAAGTGAAAATATCTGCATTTTTTATGCAAGCAGGCGCTACTTTAATAAGTGAGTATACTTTTATATATATAAATCTGTACGTTTGTTTGGTTTAACAAGCTAACCTTAAGAACTATTGATTTTAAATAAAAATTGTATTGCGTTGGATAGTTCATTTAGAATCCAGTTGTGGCGCACGGGCACAAAGTGTGACTGTAAAACCGACTGGTTGGGTCCGATCCCCACTCGAGGAGGAAATAAATATTTCATATATTTATTTAAATTTATATTTCCATTTCTTCGCTCTGGTCTCGGGGCAAAGCGCGGCGTTGAGTTCTGCCACTTAACACGCAATGCCTCCAGAATTCGGCAGAAAGTGGAGAACGGAGTGATTTAACACTAGGTTCCCTCTGCCTACCCTGCTGTGTGCGGAATACAGCGTGAAGCTGATTTATTTATTTATAGTTCATTTATCGAGGAAGGCTATATTACATCACGTTTACGTTTCAAAACTAACTCGTATTACCAACGTACTTGCGGTAAGATTCCACAGGCACTTCGAATATGTCATGTTGTCATACATAACTCTTCGCAATTTCTATTCAAAATCAAAATATATATTCAATTAGTTAGGCTAATTAGTTTTGAACCATTAACATATATGAAAATGTCAGTAGTGTCAGTCGGTGCAAGGCTGCAGTTAAACGCTAGTTTAGTATATAGAGAACGTTTCAATTTCAATGTTTGAAATAGAACCAAATCTTCTTAAATGATACGAGATTCTATTTGCTGTGACTGTAAGAAATTTTATTGAAGCTATTTAGATATTTTTTGAGGCCGTAGTAGCGTAGTGGGACAATGTCTGACTGTATTTTGCCACAAAGCGCGGCGTTAAGTTCTACCAAATAACAAGCAACGTCTGCTATTAAGAATAAAGCGTGTAAATAGAAAAAAATAACAAAAAAAATTAACTAATAAAACAGTCGTTTTAATGAACCTACTTTGCAAAACATGCATCGTAGAGCCTTCAAGAGATTTAGATAGTTCTATCATCATCATCATATTATATTGCGTTATCACAATATATGAACACATTTACATTGTTCACAATCGATATTTGTGTTTACTATTAATCTACATTTAAATATTATATTTATGTTAAATTCTGTGTAATTGACGTCATTGTGGAGTTGTTGTAAAATGGCTGTTAGTGTCAATGGTTGTGGATTCAATTTTTATTTTTAAATTATAAATTCTTTTCTTTACGAGAGTTATAAAATTTTAATGTAGCGGCATTTGATTGAACCTGCGCCTCCCGAATACCGCTGTGTTCAAATTTTGATACTCTTACTAAATATTTTTTATTTAGAAAATGTTACGAGGCCGTCGTGGCGCAGGGGCACAGGGGTGTAACTGTAACGCGAGGGTTCTGGATTCGATTTCTACTTAATGGAATGAATTATTACTTATTAATATTTTAATTTCTCCGCTCTGGCAACCGAGACAAAAGCACGGCGTTGAATTCCACCACTCAATACGCAATGACTCGAAAAATTCGGTGGAAAGTCGGGAACCGAGTGTCATAACACTAGCCTCCCTCTGCCTACGCTGCTATGTACGGGATACAGTGTAAAGTTGATTTTAAAATTTCCTAAATGTGGAATTACTATATCACTCACGGTATACACACACACGGATTGAATCCACAACTGTCGCGCTTACTGCCAGACGCTGTGCTACTGAGTCATGATCGTCACTATAAAATATTGCTACCTTCAATTTCAGTTGCAAACCTAGTCGCCTTAACCGGATTCATCTATGCCTGGCCTTCATACACTTATGCCATATTTAAGTCCAATGAAACAGTCCTGGAGGCTCCCATGACTTCCACCCAATTGTCACTAATAGGGAGTTTGACGAATGTGGGAGGATTGCTGGCGACCCCTTTCTGTGGATACACTATTGATAAATTTGGAAGAAAATACTCGGCTATGTTATTTGGAGTGCCTTATGCTGTGAGTTTTATTAATAGATTATAAAAAACATAATAAACAATAATTATAAAAAAAATAAGGCCACCTTGGCCTAGACTCTGATTGTAAGCGCGACGGTTGTGTATTTGATTTTCACTTGAGGGAGTGAATTATTGTCATTTTGTCGCTCTAGTACCAAAGAGGAAGTGTGGCGTGGAGTTCCACCTCTCATCTCCTCGTGGAGAATTTCAATAGAAAGAAGTCTAAAATATAAATTTTAGATTTTATTATAGTCATTTAGCAAAATCTTTAAATCTGTGAACGTTTCTTTTTTGTCCATAGGCACTGAAAAAACATATAAAATTTTTGATGCTTTCACTTTCCAACATATATCTACATTAGCATTAGCTAAAGAACTAAGTGTTATGTCTTTAAATATATTTATTAGCTTCATGCTGTATGCTGCATAGCAGGGTATGCAGAGGGAACCTTGGAACATTACCATACTTACGCTCCCCTTACGCAAAATTCTGGAGATATTCCGTGCTGAGTGGCGGAACTTAACGACGAAATATTGTATTTTCATTGTCATTTTATTGTTACCAGAGCGAGGAAATTGAATATATTATACATTGCATTTTCTCGAGTGGGATTTCAACCCATATCAATTCCCAACCATAGCTATGACATTTACGGTCGCACGTTTGTACCTCTGCGCTACGACTAGCCTTTAAAATATATATGTATTTAAAAAATGAAACATTATATTTACTCTATATCCTATATATATCGAAGTAGGCAGAGGGAACCTAGTTTTAAGACACTCCGGTCCTCACGCACTATTTAATTTTTGAAACATTATGTGTGGAACAGAATGTCTTAACATTAAGTTCCATCTGCCTATCCGCTATATGCAGGATACATAGAGAAATTTATAATTTATAACACCTAATAACATAACTAAAAGATAGAGTCCTTTTCAGATAGCCTGGTCAATAATAGCATTAACAAAATCAATAGATCTGATACTTTTTGCTGTATGCCTAACAGGATTTGGAGCAGCCGGACAGGCAGTGTCTTCTGTATATATATCAGAGATATGCCACGATTCAATAAGAGGAGGTCTCACTTCTTCCACAGTATTTGGTTTCTTTCTAGGACTCTTATTTTCGTATGCCCTTGGCGGTTACTTATCGTACTATAATGTTATTTATGTACATTTGGTTTTATCTGTTGCGTATATACTGCTTTTGATGATATTGAAGGAGTCGCCTGTGTTTTTATTGAAAAATGGCAAGGAAAAGGTGAGTCTTGTTTTGTTTAAATATTAAGAAATATTGTAAATAATAGGAGAATAAGGAACGAATTCAATTCTCATATAAGGGAAAATGAATAAAAATTAGAAAAGCTTTTTTTAAAGATTTACGGGAAACGTGAGTGGCGAGAATTTTTAATATGGAAATAATTAAGAAAATAAATAATTTTGTTATATAACATATCTTCACTGTATTCCGCATATATAACACTAGGTTTCTTCTACATAATGTAGTTTAGGCAGAGGGAACCTAGTCAGTATTAAAAGACTTCCATGTTCCGCCTATATTTCAAGTAAGAGCATTTTGGCAGGTTTTATTTTGTTATCAGAGTAGGAAATTAAAATAATTTATTCCCCCAGTGTGACTCGAACCAACCACCGTCGTGTTATAAAATGTTATTCTACACAAAGGAAAGAAAAATATTTATTACGAAAACGTTTAAAAATTCACCCTCCGGCTAAGTTCAAATTTTGCGTATAAAAACCGGCAACTCACCGGTAGCTCTTCTTACGTAACGAGCGTACGGGTGTACGCTCGTTTGCTTTGCCTTTTTCCATAAAAGAAAATCGACTTAATTCGATGAGAACGTATGGCTTAGTTGGTCAGAGCCCTAGGACGATCTCCAAAGAGGCGCGGTTTCATATCTCGCTACGTTCAAATTTTTATACGTTTTGTTTTTGTTAAACTTAACTATTCAAAGTTAACCTCCGAAGGTTATTTTCGAATAGTAATAATTCGTTATTGATTCATAAATTTTTGTTTTCTCTATTAATAAATCATAAATCAGTACCCGGCACACATCAGGGTAGGCAGAGAGAACCTTATGACACTCCGTTTCCCATTTGCCGTCGAATTCTGAAGGCATTGCGTGCTATGTGGCAGAAATCCACACCGCGCTTTGATTCAATACCAGAACTAAGGAATTACAAAAATAATTTAAATAAACATTTCATTTCCTCGAGTGGGGATCGAACCCACCATCACCACAGTCACACTTTGTGCCCCTGCACCACGACTGGTGGTGTTCTCTATAACATAAAATCTATATATATAAAAGGACTTGTGCTGACTGACTGAGGTAAGACGCACGCAGAGCCGTAACCGCTGATGGTAGAAACGTGAAATTTGGGCAGATGTTTATTTTCATATTCTGGACATCCACTAAGAAGGGAATTTGAAAAATTTTAACCCTAAAGGGATGAAATAGGGGTTGAAAGTTTGTATGAAAAAAAAATGTAATCTGAACCGGTTTTTATAAAATTTGAAATTCAGACTCTTAAAAATATTTCATTGAACACGTGTTTCATGATTTTTAAGAATTCACCCCCTAAGGGTTCAAATAAGGGGTTGAAAGTTTATATGGAAAAATATTTATATCGCCACCGATTTTTATAAAAAATTAAATTCAGACTGTTAAAAATATTTTATTGAACGTGGTTTTTTTAGAATTCACTCCTAATAAGCGGGCGAAGCCGCGCGCGCTCACTAGTATAATATAATTATCACTTAAGATATTTTTTTTAACGAATGACTGAAACGTGAATACATCTTTATTTAAACTATTTTTATAATAATATTCCTTATAGTCTAACAGATTAGAAGATAAGGAATTTTTTACGTTGTTCACATTTTATAATATTACTTAATACATTTATTGTCATGAGGATGTAATTTTGTTTTTAAAGATACGTTGAAATTTATGTTTGTGAGGTATATGATATACATATTTGTCCTGTCTAGGTTTTATTTTATTTTTCGTGCTCCCCTTCGGCTTATTGTTTTTAGGTTTAAATATCTTTTAAGAAAAAAAAGGAACCCCTATAAGATTACTTTAATGTCCGTCTGTCTGTTTGTCTGCCTGTCAAAAGCCTTTATCTCAGGGACGCTTGGAGATATCAAGTTGAAATTGAAACCATATACTCAAATCGATGGCCCCATGATTTTCTAAAAAAAATATTTACATTTACTTAAAAAAAGATGGCGCCTCAAATCAAAGAATCAAAATTAATAGGGTACTTCCGGTTAATCTCGAATTATTAAAATTAGGCAGCTAGCATTTACAGGTAGAACTGGTTCAATAAAACTATGAACACTATACATTTGTGGTTAAATCCTAAAAAATAATAGACAAATAGTGAAAAATGTATTTCGACACTATAAAGGGGATCAAAAGGAATAGGTACTACTTCAGATAACTTAGAATTATGAAATTTAGCACCTAGCATCTACAGGTAGTAGTACTAGTTTAGGATAAAATGTGAAAACTATACATTTGTAATAAAATCTTAAAAGATAATAGCCTTAAAGGGAGCTAAATTTGGTATTAAACCCGCTAGTCCAATTGAGGTATCAGATGAAAGGGCTTTGGCTAAGCTAAGCCTGAATTAATGAAAAAGTTCAGTGTGCGAAACCCGACTCGCACTTGTCCGGTTTTAATTTTTTTAAAATTAGTAACCTGGGAAACTAATGTTAAGACATTATCTTCCTATTAAGACCCTTCCGTTCTCCACTTCCCGCAGATTCATTGCATGTTGATGGGCGGAAAATATGAAATATTTAATTTCCTTGAATGTGAATTGAACTCATAACCTGTCGCGTTTATAGTCGCACACTTTCATTGTGCCACGACTGACCTCAATTCTTGTAATTTTATTTTAATTTATTATTTCTAAGCTTGATCTATTTTATTTAGTTAGAAGCTCTATCTAGTTCTATAAAGTCCATAATGATGATGTTCATAACTCAATAAATAATTATATTAAATAATTAGTCCTATTTCTTACATATACCATAAATATATTAGTAATATAATGAGAAGCGGAGTGTTTTAACTCAAATTTCACTATTTTACCACATACGATTACACACGAAAAGGCCTATATATTAATAATACCTTTCTCGGTGGCAAGTTTATTAATAATTTTTATTGTTTTCAATTTCAGGAGGCAGCCGAAGCTATAGCCTTTTATTTTCGCGTAGAAGTCGCCTCTAAAGAAGTTGAGATAGAGATCAAGAAGATTAAACTACAATTGGATCCTAGAATAAATCAAAAATTACAGGATGGTAATAATGGTAATATACAGAGTGTTTTTGTTTTTACCACTTCAAATGAAAGCACAGTTTTAATACAATTAAAACAAAAAAGAAATGAAAAACAACAAAATAAATAATAAAATTATCGTTCTAATATTCTCTATCAAAACGCCAACATTGCACTCGGTTTATTCACGAAATCGAGTCGTAGGTATTTGCAGTGAAGTTAAATGTTGTTTAGGTTTATTATAGGAAATAGGTGCGTAAAATAGGTCAAGAGATATTCCTTTCTTGTTCTGGTATGTTTTTTGAGAATGAAAATTGGCAGATTGGCAACGTTTAATAGTATTCTTTTAGTTTTTTGTTTAATTGCTACTCCCGTGAAAGGAGCGCAGGCGCTTACACCTTGTACTTTGCGCTTTTTCTTGATAGTACGGTAGGCAGAGATGCTTTTCTCAATTTCCACCTAATTTTTGAGACATTGTTTTCGTGTGAAGAGGCAGTATTAAACGCCGCCCCTTGTCTATCAGAGCTGAGAATATAAATTATTAAAACTGTTGCGCCACGTTGGACTTTACTATCTAGGACATGATAAGTATTTGTGACTCCAATGACTTCTTACGATATGTATGAATGCACAGACAATGGTTTTCAATTTCCTTAAGTGCGAATGGGGATATATCAAATATTTTCATTATTTTGGTCTAGTGAGTTCCGCCATCTAATATATATTTTAAACATTTTTTTTTGCTTAGCCTTCTAGATGCAGTAGAAATTTATATTGATAAAAAATATTTTAAGCAATAGGTATTGTAACAACTTTAAAGTATTTTGACATGTTTTTTAGATTTAAAAGAAGAGACGGAACTTTTGGAGAAGCCTCTAAGTTTCACTGCTCAACCGGAAGAAGTGAAAAAGGAATCAGCATGGCAATTTTTAAGTTAGTATTATTTATTGTTATAAATATCTGTACTTTATTATGATCGCGTCAACGCTTAGCATCAGGCTTTATGCGGTCAAATGCAATCCTATTATAGTAAAAAATAAAAAGGAATAGTTTTTTTAGACGCAAATGGAACGAGGAGTTGGCTTAATTTTTTATAAAAGATGTCAATAGTAATATGAAAAGGACGACATTAGGTTCCTCTACTTAATAAATTCTCTTAGAAGGAGGATAAAGGTAAGAGTGACGTCACTTTGTACGTGTGGGTGAGTCACGTCGTTACCCCTCTGGAATATGATAGTGGCACTAGGTGTTAAACTACCCCAAGAGGGTACCAAATCAAGTCCAAAACGAGTCCTTAAATTCAGGCCACCCTTCCAATTCTGGGGAGGGTACAGTACCATGCTACAGACAAAGTAAACGAAGCCGCTCCACGGCAACCCCTACCATGCTTAACGTGGACTTTTGTAACATCAGGATACATTTCAACCTTAATGCCGTCCACCACCATCTTGAGACGACACTGCTGGTTTTGTTACTTGTGACGAAGACACAGATTGCCCGACCGAGTGACACAGCCTATCTCCAATACCCCGGCTACAAAATAGAAGAGCCTATAAGTTCATTAAGTGGCAAATTGCCAGAGCCAGGTCCGAGCATATCTCATCATTTTTCTTAAAGGCTGGACTTGGCAACTTTAGCCAGCCTCCGCTTCCGCCACTACGTACAAAAAATGACATCTTTGTCCTTACGGTCAAAGAGAAAGCTAATCTCCTAGGCGCTCTCTTTGTCTCGAATACGACTTTAGATGACCGAGGTACAACGCCGCTGACCATTCCGCGGTGGCAGAGCTCAATACCTGAGACTAGAGATTAGAGACCTTAAAGGCCGGCAGAGCACCTGTAGCTTCTCTGGTGTCACACTGGGTCGTGGGCGGTGGTGATCACTTACCATCAGGTGACGTAGGCTCGTTAACTTAGTCTTTTTTTATAAAAAAAGATGTATCCCTAGATTCTCTTTATATATTTTATATATATATAAAAAGTAGGTACGTAGGTAGGCAAAGAGATAGTACTAAGACGCTCCTTTATCCACTTTCCGCCCAATTGTTGTGATATTGGCGTGTTTAATGGCGTCTGAGTTTACAGACTGACGCAGTCCGACTGCGCCACGGCGGATTTTTTATATATACATTATATTACAGAAAAATCTGAATCGTCAAAACGAGCATTACTAGCAGTCCTTACAGTAATGGCTGTAACAATTTTGATGGGGTCAATAGTACTGCAAGTGTATGCGGAACCACTGTTCAAGGAGGCTGTGCCTACAATGAACCCTAATACGTGCTCAATATTGTTAGCGGTGACTTACGTCTTCGCTGGTCTTCTGAGTGCCTTTATGATGGATAAATTTGGGAGAAAAGTGAGTCAGTTTCTTGTCTATAGTTATGAGGGAGTATTTTTTTCATTTCCTCGCTCTGGTAATAATATGAAGCGCGGCGTTAAGTTTCACTATTCAACATGCAATATTTCAAAAATTGAGAAAAGAGTGATTTAACACCAGGTTTCACTTACGTTCCATGGTATATGTAACATTCAGTGAGAACATAAAAAAATATATTTAGGTAACTTATCGTCATCTATTGTGTGTCGTCTTGCATTGTAAATAGGTAGCGATAGTTAAGGATAGAATATCCTGTATGTCAGTGTTTTAAGATGTAGCTATTTTTTAATATATTTAACGCTAAGATAGAGATTCCGTAATGTAGGTGAAAAAACCCCCATTTTTATATATATTGGAATATATTCTTTTAGTTCGTCCTCATAGGAACATCAACAAACATATTCTTATTTACACTCCCTTACAATCTTTAGTTGACTTGACATGTTAGTATGTGTGTTGGTGTATATGAAATCTTGCAAGCTCAATGTGACCTGCTGTCTAGCGTCCGAGTGAGCTGAAATATGAAATACGACTTCAGTTCTCATGACAATGAAATAACATGTGATCAATATTGTTGTCGATCCATAATGAACATAATGGCGGTTTACAAAACCCATCTAATATAGGAATCAAATGTAAGGACTTGATTTGTACAACACAACACACTATAAAAATGTTTAAATTAATTATTTATTAAGCTCAGAAGGTTTATGTGTATGTTGTCTTTCAATCCCTCAGAAAGGAAGAGTTAGTATATCTTTACACAGATTAACCAAAATATATGCTAGGATATATAGAAAATATATCCTACTTTCTCCTCAAACATAGCAAGGTTAAACTCTAGTTTCACAATAATTGTATTAAAAATAAAAGAATTAATAAAATAATTCAAAATTCCAGTTTTTAATGACATCCACGTCGATTGCATCTGGCATCTTCACCATCCTCCTCGGCTCTCAACTACATGTGCACTGGGCACCGCACTGGTTCACAGCGTTCATTATATATGGATATAGCTTCGTTTACAACTTGGGCGCTGCTGTAGTACCTTTTGTTTTGACTGCTGAGGTGTTTTTGCCTGAGGTAAGGATAATAGGACGCCACCTGCGAGATGGTGGTGGATACCCATATTCCAACTTGAGGAGATGAATTTTCATTTCGTTGCTCTGATAACAAGATGAAATGCGGCGTTGAATTCATCTATTAAGTATGCAAAGTTTGCGAAAATTGGGCGATGCGTGGAAAGCGGAGTTTCTCAATCGAACCTACAACCGTCGTGATTACATTTCAGTAAGTCACTGTGCCATTGTGCCACGACGTCCTCTGGCTTTTATTATGATTAATAACCTGTATTCTTTCCTATAGAAAGAATCCTAAGGAAACTATTAAAAATAAAAATAAAAAACTAACAAAAAAATCAAGTTTTATTTGTTTTATGCAAATATGAAATGTAATTGGATTTGATTTGGAGTTTATTTTCTAAATTTTATTTAACTTCCTTTCCAGGTCAGAGGTCTATGCAACAGTCTCTCCATGGCATGCATGTGGATAATGAATTTCGTCACTCTAATCGTATTCAACCCTTTAGTCGAAGCCTGCGGCTTAGGACCAACTTTTTATATATTTTCAGTAGTCTGCTTCTT
The DNA here is from genome assembly GCA_021202915.1 of Heliconius himera. Taxonomy (NCBI): domain Eukaryota; kingdom Metazoa; phylum Arthropoda; class Insecta; order Lepidoptera; family Nymphalidae; genus Heliconius; species Heliconius himera. The sequence continues at coordinate 140,651 of JAJHJA010000483.1, forward strand.
AGGAGCCCTGTATAGCCACTTCTACCTGCCAGAAACTAAAGGATTGCCTGCTGATGCTATACAATTACTATTTTTGAAGAGAAAAAATAGTTTACCGAAATGAATAAATGTATTAATGTTGAAATATATAGTTTTTTTTATATGTGAAATATTTATAAGTTTTACAACGTCTTCATTCTCTACGCTCTGTACATTTTATACGTACCGCATCTTAGAAAGCCGAGTTAAACGCTGCATTTTGCAAAGCAAATATTTTATATCAAACTCAACAACCATCGTGTTTCAAAAATAGTAGAATTAGTTATGATGAACATTTTTTTGTCTAACATTCTTCAGCTTCGTGCTATATCTCGTATGTAGTAGGGTAGGCAGAATGAGCCTAGTGTTAAGACCCTCCGCTCCACACTTTCTGCCGAATGCTGGGGGCATTGCGGGTTGAGTGCTTTACCTCGACACCAGAGCGAAGAAATGAAAAATTAAATATTGCTTTGTTTGTGCCGAAATTAGTCCAAGGAATCTTCAGGAGGCGCCGCGAGCGTCTTCAAAGTGTCGATTTTTCGGCTGTTATGAAAAAGCAAGGACCAAATTTAAGATCCGTAGACAATAAATAAGAGAGAAAATAGGGAAGACTAAACTTTTCAGATGTCGAACATTGGTTTTTTCGGTTATTCTTTTTTTTGTGCAAAAGATAAGACAAACAAGCGTACTGGTCACCTGATAAAAAATAATTACCGGCGCCCACGACCCGGTGTAATACTAGAGGTACAGGTACGTTGCCGGCTTTTAAATCAATTGATTTTCCTATCTTTATATATCTTTAGTTTGTCTTATCTGTTGCTCGCAGCTCCAGTGCTAGATATATTAGATTGGAGGTAAAGTTCTGAACACATACACCAGTTGGCAATACTACGTATCTTTAGCTTGTTTGGTTAAGCTCAAATCACGATTATCATTTTCGTCTTTATCCTGTTGATGGCAAGATCAAATTCTAGGCTATTGGCTTTCTGAATCCTCATAATCCTTATCATGCCTGATAACAGCTGCCGTTCCTGCTTATAAAATTTCTGAATGAGCTATATAAAATGTTTAGGTACTCTCATATCATTTAGTACTGCTCAAAGTTTATCCCATTTGACTGTGTATTTTTCTTATGTTATATCCCTTAAGAAACTACTTCTTCATACAATTATTATTTATTTAACTTCATATCTTTATCTGCGGGATATAGAGCAGCAGGCAGAGAAGATAAACTAGTGTCACAACACACCGTTCCCAACTTCTTATCTCGTATTGCGTGGTGAGTCGCGGAACACTTTGAAAGAAAATGATTTTTCCCCTGAGTAAAAAAACTAAGCAGACGGACGTGCGCTGCGCCACGATGGCATCTTCTTTTTTATTTCACATTTTATACGCACAAAAGGCCTGTCTCCTACAAATATTTAAGAGCAAATTAGGTTTACAAGAAAATTTGTTTGTAACTGTCATAATTTTTTTAGCTTTAAGCTGCAAAAAAAAAATTATTTCATAATGAAAATTCTTTTGATATGGGTTCCAAATGATAATTTAAATACAGTGTTAAGACACTCTGTTTCCATAAGATAAGTTTCGTACCCCATTTTCCGCTGAATTTTGGAGGCATTAGTGAGTGGAGGAAATGAACGCCACGCTTTGCCTCGTTATCAGAGTGGAAAACCAAAACCCAAAACCCAAAAAATATAATAAGACATCATTTTTAATATAAATAGAATATAAACAAATGATAATTTAAATAATTATAATATTTGCTTAGACGCGTCTCACGTAATTTTAGTTTTCGTTATCAGCAGATTACAGTTTTTACTATTGTTACAATGATTATGTAAAGGTTGGCTTAAAGCCTTGTCATATGTAATTATGATGTAAATGTTATTTTTATATATTATCAAATAAACAGTGGCGCAGCAGCACTTCATCTGACTGTAAATGTGATTTTTTTCGTAAATTGTGAATGTTGAATTCCACCACTCAACATATTATATAATGGCTCTGAAATTGGGCAAAGTATGGGAAACGTAGTGTCTTAACACTAGGTTCTCTCTCATTATACAAAATGATATACGATTCTGATCCATTTAGAGGTAGATATATAGATCCTTTAAATATAAAAAAAATATAATAAAACGGTTAAGTGCGAGTCGGACTCGGCCACCAAGACTTCCATACCAATTTCAGGATTGTAGGACAACAGGACTAAAAGAATACAGTACATTGAAATAAATTCAAGCTGGCCGCCGCAATAAAATGACGGACTATACACTTTTAACATTAACCTCGTTATGGGTAACAAATGAAAGGGCTTTAGAAGAAGAAACCAGCATACTATGGATTTAATCCAAGATGGCCGTCTCAACAAAATGTCCCCATCGAGGGTGATTTAAGAAATATATAGTCCGCTCTTTTATTCCGGTGGCCATCTTGGATTCATCTCAGTGTACTGTATTCTTCGAGTTGTGGGCTGGATTTCCAATCGGGGGAATAAAATATTTAATATTTCGTGCCTCGCTCTGGTAACGAGGCAAAGCGCGGCATTGAGTTACTCCACTCAATACCTAGTGCCTCGGGATACAGTGGAAAGTGGAGAACGGAAGTGTTTAATATGTATAACACTGGGTCACAGGTTCCTTCTGCTTACTCTTTTATATAGCGTGACAGTGTAAAAACAAAAAAAAAAGATATTCTGCACAGAGCGGAAATTGAATTGCCTACCATCGCGTGGCTTCATACATATCTATAACCCATAATACATAAAAGTATTATAAATATCTTAAACATTTTTAAAGTGTTATTCCACACTTAGGAAAGAAAAGTACTTGTTTAGAAAACGTACAAATTTGAACTTAGCGGGACTCGAACTCGCGCCTCCTGGAAACCTACCAGGCGCTTTGACTACTAATCCATACGTTCTCATCAAGCGAAATGTTTATCCGCTTGTCACAACTTATTTATGTTGTTAGCATCTCTGTAGGTAGATTTTTACAAATTTCCGCTACTCAAAGATAATTACTAAGAATTATCGTCTGGCAAGAGAGAATACTATTTATTAAATATTTTAAACATTTTTAAAGTGTTAATCTACACTTAGGAAAGAAAAGTACTTGTTAAGAAAACGTATAAAAAACGTAGCGGGACTCGAACCCGCGCCTCCTGGAAACCGACCAGGCGCTATGACCACTAAGCCATACGTTCTCATCAAGCTACGTCGAAATTTTTATACGCTTCTTACAACTTATGCTTATGCTAACAACATAATGAATTTATACGTTTTCTAAACAAGTACTATTATAAATATCATTGATTTTTTATTGAACCGACAAACAAATAAGTCTGTATAAAGCAAATATTATAATTACAAAAGTTTATTAGTTCCGACCAGAGATTATAACAATATGATAAAATTATAAATCCTAACCGAGGTTTGTTTATTGTTTTATATGAAAGTGACATTGATAGTAAAGAGAAAGTCTTGTTAGTATTGACTTAGGTTATAGGTTCATTGCCTGGCTTAGGTAATTATTTATGTAATATACACAATACATTGGATATTTGCATATTTTAGACAAAATTATAATTTTATATCGCTCTTAAGTATGAAATATTTACATTTTGAAGCCGTCGCGATCTCGTGACATGGAGGTGTGACTGTAAACGCGACGGTTGTGGGTTTGATTCCCACTCGGGGAAATGAAATAATTAATTTTCATTTTCTCGCTCTAGTAACGTACCTCGTGGCCTTGTATTCCGCCACTTATCACCGCTTCACAATTCGGCGCAAAGTGACGAACGGAAGTATCTTAATTGGAGCCAAGAGTTTTAACATTAGTTTCCTAGGTTCCCTGTTCCTACCCTGTTGTTATGTGTAGTATACAGTGTGAAGCTAAAAAAAATAAAACAGAATTTTCAGAATTTGGCTGTAAGCGTGACGGTTGTGGGTTCCATTCATATTCAGGATTTTGATTTTACTTATATTATTTGCACGTCCCTTCTCTGTCAATTCTCTCTCTGTCAAGACAACTGCTTTTTGCGGGATACAGCGTGAAGCTAAAAGATATACCAGTATAAGGAAATAACGAATATTTGAACTAATTTTAAGCATTTGGTACATTCACGTGAATGATGATATCGTTATCATATTTTATTAGCATTGTCTCAGTTTGGTATCTGTATTTAAACGAGTAGTTTAAATATATAGGCAAATTATATAATTATCTCATATCTAATAATACATGACTCTATGTTGTCAAAGGTGAGAAAATTCTCCATATTATGAAAGTAATCTAGATGGACTGATTAAATCTGAAAGCTTTGTTGATATTTTTTTTAAAGTCCCTTAATCCCATGAAAGCTATTAGTTTTGGGTTCAATTCCTAATTGGGGCATGATTTGCTTTTGTACTATAAAATATTAGTAGAAAATAAACAAAGTTTCAATCAAAATCAAATTATTCTTTCTATTACAAGCACTTTTGAATCTTCAAGTTACATAGAAATGTCAGTAGTGTCAGTACTACAGGAAGATACCTACCACCGGCTCGGAAAACAGTCTCTGCTAGCAAGAGCCGGCAAGAAGTTTAACAGTTGCTATTTTCAAAATATAATTTACTAAAGATGGCAGGGTTGGAGGAAATGGAAAAGGGTATTTTAAGGGTCATTAAATCGCAGACAAACCTGGGGGCCCCAATTAGTTGTTTTATAAATTGAAATATGCAGAACTTGGACACCAACATATGAAGAAAATCGATCGTAGGTCAATAGTATAGTGTGCAATGTTTAATGTAATGGGGTAGGTATTGTTGTGAATAACGAAGACAATGACGATATTTTTATATTATATCGATTTCTTCGCAAATCGCGGCGTTAAGTTCAGCTACGCTACAATATGGCTATGGTCTATTTTTTTTAAGCCGCTAGTTCACATGAAAGGGTTGCGGTTAAGCTAAACCTGAATTTTAGAAAAAGCTCAAACCTCCAATTTCTAACGCAACCCTCTGTGACTTAACTAAACTAAAAAAAAAAATATTTAACTTTTTTATTATATTATCATAAAAAATAATTCAAGATAATTAATTATCTTGAATTAATTTTATGATTTTTATTATTATGTTGTTAATTGGTTCAAAATAATAGTATTACAGTTTATACTCGAAATTTATTAATTATTATTAATGTTACACGTAAAATGTTTTGGGGAAAAAATGTTAATACCTTTCTAAATTATTATCAAAGCTTTAAGTAAATATAACAACAAATTATTCCATGCAAGAAATGTTTCTTATCTCTTACATTAAACGTGCAAATATATGTCATCCTATTATTACATTACAATATATTAAAATAATAACGATTTATGTTTTGTCATTATTAAATTTAAATAAAATATATTAAAAAAATCAAAACATAAAAGATTTCAAGTTGTTGCATGCTTTATATGAAAAATACATTTTGAAAGAAATGAAGAAAAAACAGAATACAATATCAACGAGTATGTCATGGTAAAATGAAGAAGAACGTGCTCAGCTGGTTATATGAAATTATAAGGTGAGATTTAATTGTCTAAAGTGATGTTGAAAAATCGCGCATTTTTTTTAAATTACTAATGAACTCTACTGTAATGTACTGAATTATAATAGTGGTAAACTATTATATCTTCACATACATTTTTTTAGCTTAACGCTGTGTACCGTACATTGCAGGGTAGGCAGAGGGAACCTGGGAAGGTAGCAAGATGCTCCGTTCCCATTAAGACATTTACGTTACCTACTTTCCGCCGAATTCCGGAGGCATTGCGTATAGTGTGGCGAATCTGCACATACGTATTTCCTTAATTTTGTATGATAAGAAGAGAGATAGGTTATCTCCTATGACATTCTTTACTTAATATTATTTAGATATTAGCGGTCCCCGTGCGCCTACGCTCGCTCTAAATATACAAATATTATTTAAGAAAAACCCGGCCAAGCGCGAGTCAGACTCGTCCGCCGATGGTTTTTTACTGACTTCAGGATTGTGATTGAAGTACTTTATAGGTTGAATATCTGATATTAATTTCAGATTGATAGGTATCTTAACGTAATCTCAATTAAAAATTTATATATTTCATTTCCTCGAGTGGAGATCGAACTTTTTTGTATATAGTCACTTTTTGCCACTGCTTTTTGCATTGCTTTTTGCCACGACGGCCTCATTAAGTAAATTAAGTCGTTTCGGAATTTATTTGATTTTGCTCGCAAAATTTGTTGTATTTAAAGAAAAATATTGAGTTGTGCAGTATTTAGGTAGTTTGTAAATACGAGTGCACGCATTCGCAGTTTTTTCCGAGCAAATTCCGATCTCGATCCCAAATCTTGAAATCTCGAGGTTTTTTATTATCATACAAATTGAAAGCTAAAGATTCAGCCAATTCAGTAAAACAGTTGTATAAAACAAAGGACTAGCAAATTGAAATAAATTAAATTAAATTAAATTAGCTTCACGCTGTATCCCGCACACAGCGGGGTAGGCAGAGAGAACCTAGTGTTAAGACACCCCGTTCCCCACTTTATGACCTTTATCGGTGTCTGTATATGAAAGACTTACAAGAATGTTGTTGGAGGCCCCCAATAACATTTTTGTAAAATATACAAAAATGTTATTGGGGGCCTCCAACAACATTCTTGTAAGTCTTTCATATACAGACACCGATCCATTACAATTTTATTATAAGTATAAATATTGAATTGAAAAAATTCCAGCCTCACGATCCCCGGTGTATCCCGCATACAGCAGAGCAGCCAGAGAAAACTTTATATTAAGACTCCGTTACCCACTTTCCAGGGCTCGAGGCATTGCGTGTTGAGTTGTGGAACTCAACCTAGTGTTTTCCGTTTTGAACCCACAACCATTTACAGTCACATGATTATAAACGGTTTATATGTCGCGACGGTTTGAAGAGGAAACCTAATGTTAAGACACTGCGACACTGATCTCTATTTTCCGCCGAATTCTGACTGACTTGTTAAGTGAAGGAACTACGCCGTGCTTTGCCGTGACACCAGAGCGAAGAAATGAAAATATTAAATATTTCATTTCCTGGAGTGGGAATCGAAACCACAAATTGTATCGTTTACAGTGACACGCAGGGTCACTGCGTCACGACTGCTTTCAACACGGCCAAATACAGGAAAAAATACTTACTTTTTAATAAATTATTGATACATTTCGCGTGATTACATTTCGTTTATGCATCGTTTCCCATCATTTTAAGGTACGGAACTCTAGTATTTTTCTTTCCTAAGTGTTGAAAAACATTTTAAAAATGTTATGAAATTAGAAACAACAACAAACTTAGAAACAGACTCATTCAGAGTGAAAGCGGAAAAGAATAAATTAAATTCTAGAGCCATCACAGCGCACTAATAGGCGGCGACATAGTTAGATTATACACGCTATAGTAGTTGGTTCGATTGCCGGTCGGAGAAACGATAATATTTAAATTAACGAAAATATATTAAATTATTCTTATTATCCCGTCGTGATAATGGTGAGATGAAACGCAGTGTTATGCCTAAAACTAGTGTCTCGAATTCCGAGGGAAAGCGGAATGCGAAGTGATTAGACACTAGATTCACTCTGCATACTCTGCAACATGAAAAAAATCATGCAGGTAAATTTGTTTTAATATTGAACTTAAAAACCTTCCGAAATTTAAAGATGTATTTCATATAAAAAGGTCTTGAACCTTGACTTTTGCATTTCTTCCGGTAACTGCATAAATGTTGTTATAACTGATAATGTTATTTGTAGGGTTCTTACACTCAGCAATTAATAAATAATTAATTTATATATAGACTTTTATCAACACTACATCTTTGTTTCTTTAAACATAATAATAATATAATTAACTACATTATCTCAGGGTCCCTAGACCTACGTCATTTTAGCAAAGCTGAAATTTTGAGGATCAATAGTCTAATATATAGTTAGACAGGATGCGTACTTACCAACTTGAAAGTGGTCGTTCTGGGGGCCCTGGGGGTGTTGGGCCAATAGGTGTTTTCTAAATTATATTTATACATATTTTAATTAATGTTATATATGTTACTTAAAAAGGTTAAAAATAAACGGTTAAGTGCGAGTTGGACACCCACACCGCGGGTTCCGTGCCACTTTCATGATTGTAGCTCAACGGGAAGTACAACTTATGTTGACAAACAGACAAAAGTTTCAACTATAAGTTTGTGATTTTTTTTCTGTTTTACATACTCTATTCCTATAAATTTTCACTTTTCGAATATATCCTTTTATTTGTATTGTCTCACTACGTGAAGTAGGTATCAGATAGGTTTTGATTACGTGGCGAATTTAATATAAAATGCAGCAAAAATGCTCATAACTTATGATAGCGTTGATGTAGAATTATAGACGGTTAGTTTATACTGAGCTTCGATCGCAGGAAGATCTGAATATTTGATATTAATTTCAGCTTGATATCTCCACCTGGTCTTGACATACGGACAGGAGCGCAGTGCTGTAAAAGATACGTCATGTGGAAAATTTTCCTTTGAAGGAGTGCCCATCATCGGATTTTATTGTTTTGTTTTTTATTATAATCTTTGTGTAATTTATCAGCAATCCCTAGAGCTTAATTCCCAATTAATTTAAAGAACCCTTAATTATTTACTAGTGATGAAACATCGGTAAAATAGGAAAATTGTAATTTTTTTGCAATCCTGAGAAGAAAACACGCCGATTTTTATAGGTTTAGTTTTGTATTCCATTACGTGTAACATGAAAAATATGCGGTAAAAAGTTATACTTCCGAGTCTAGAGCTAACTTAATAATTTGATTATATCACAAGTAAAGTCCAATTGTTTCAGGATATTTGATATTTTGATAAACAAAATAAAAAAAAACTAAAAATCATTTGTTATCTATCTATATATTTAAAAGGACTTGTGCTGATTGACTGAGGTAAGACGCACGCAGAGCCGTAACCGCTTATGGTAGAAACGTAAAATTTAGGCAGATGTTTATTTTCATATTCTGGACATACACTAAGAAAGAATTTTGAAAAATTTTAACCCTAAAGGGATGAAATAGGGGTTGAAAGTTTGTATGGATTTTTTTTTAAATCGGCATCGATTTTTATGAAATTTGAAATTCAAACTCTTAAAAACATTTCATTGAGTACGTGTTTCATGGTTTTTTAGAAATCACCCCCTAAGGGTGCAAATAAGGTCGAAAGTTTGTATGGAAAAATCTTTAAATCACCACCGATTTTTATAAAAAAATTAATTCAGACTGTTAAAAATATTTTATTGAACACGTGTTTCGTGGTTTTTTTAGAATTCACCCCTAAAGGTTCAAATAAGCGGGCGAAGCTGCGCGCGCCCACTAGTCAAAAATAAAATTTCAAATCGAAAAAATAGTAATAAAGTTTTTACATTTTAGTGTTAATTTTAGTCTTTCTAGTACATAATATTGACCAAGTTTATAATAAAAAACAAAATATTAAAATCCAATGATGGGCACTCCGTAAAAGGTAAATTTTCGGCGACGTATATTTTACTCTTCTTGTTCTTTTGAGATACGGAACCCTAAAAATGTGCATATAGACTTAGTATTTTTTTGTCACTTATTTAAAAATATCGCTATATTGGCAGAACTACATTTTTAAGTAAAATTACTAATATTCATCAAAATAACATTATAATAAACAAAAAATATTGTCGTAGTCTCTCTCTCTCGCTCATCTTCACGCCGTATCCTACAGATAGTAAGGTAGTAAGAGGGAACATGGAAACCTAGTGTTAAGACTCCATTTCCCACTTTCTGTTAAATTCTTGAAGCACAATGTAGTGAACATGTGCCCCTGCGCCACGACGGGCTCGCGTTTTAGTATTTTTGTAAAAATAACTAATAATGCTGTGTTAAATATAAAAAAGGTCAAGTGCGAGTTGAATATAAATGATCTTGACCAAAAAAGTGATCCTATAAGGGGTTTTTTCCTTTTGAGGTATAGATCCTTAAAATCACATTAAAAAACCGTGGAAGTAAGAGTTTCAATGCTGAGTTTTTTTCTATCCTGCTATATGCGGAATACAGCGTGAAACTGTAAAAATATTTACTGGATTGCTCGATAAAACTAGAAACAATCAGCATGTACTATTTATAATACAAACATGCCAAGAGTATTAAAATTATGTCTTTATTTACTTTATTTATATTTCCTTTACTGATATTTCATCATCCCTACAGCAACTAAAACTAAATAATACTAGAATAAACAATATTAAGATGGTTTTAAAAAGATTATTTAAAAATAGGCACAATACGCTAAGAAATTACAATCTAAGATTGCTAATTTTTTTTAGATCATATTTTAAATACCGTAAACTTCTTATAGTATTCGATTGTATCCATTTAAAAATTCGTTTATAAGACAATGTATAAGTTTTTGAAAAAAAAATTGTGCGGCAAAAGTTAATGATATATTAGACCGACCAGGTCGATCGGTCGGTTTCCAGGAGGCGCGGGTTCGAGTCCCGCTACGTTCAATTTTTTTTACGTTTTCTAAATAAGTATCTTTCTTTCCTAAGTGTGGAATAACACTTTAAAAAACGTTTAAAATGAACACACAGACATTGTGTGGAGAGTGGGGAACCGAATTGTCTTAATGGAAAACGAAGTGTCTTAACACTAGGTTTCCAGGTTCCCTCGCCTATCCTGCTATGTACTCGGTACACCTCCGTAATTTGGAAATCACTATACCGTTCCAGTCAATTAAAGCTTTATTAATTTGTTATTGAGAGGTACAACATTTGAGTTGTACACCAAACTCCCTTGTCTGTATTTTTAGGTGGAGATTCAGCTCTTATTGTCACAATGTGCTTGTCAACCTAAAGAATTTAATGTAATTTAATAAGTTCTTTGATTTTCACGATTATTACACATTTTAAATAAAACTATTTTAACCGGATTAATCGCGTATATTTTGTATGTTTATACATTTTTGGAAACCCGACGTTTCGAACACTTTGCAGTAGTCCGTGGTCACGGGTAGACTGAGGTGGCATTCGTCTGTCAGTTGACATAATTATTATATCAAACTACCGTCAACGATTTCTTAATTGCCTCGCATACTGCCCTGGATTCCTGCAGAATGAGCTGATGGCATCTTGCCCTCTGGTATGGTGGGTTTGAGACTTCAATGATTTTATGAGTGGGTCCCAGGTGGTAGAAAGCTTCCAGCCATCCTCTCTATTGAAATTAGGATGTTTTTGTATTTCAATAGCCTCGCGGATCATTCTAGGAATGTATCTGTTTTCCTTAGCGAGGATTTGGGGTTTATCAAACCTAATGTAGTGGCTGGGTTTATCCACAGTATGCTCAAACACAGCTGACTTTGATACATGCCCATTCTTGATATCAGAAATGTGTTCTTTCACCCTAACACCGATGCTTCTCTTTGTTTGACCGATGTATGATAAGCCACAGTCACAGTCTAGTTTGTATACACCTGCACTTTGTAAAGGAATATTACTTTTTACTGGTCTCAAGAATTAGGTCACTTTCTTGTTAGGCTTGAATATGGTTTTTATGGAAGCTCTTCTTAAGATGTTGCCAATCCTGTCTGTAACTCCCTTCACATATGGTAGAAGTGCCGGCTGTCTCTCTACTGTGGGTGGCTTGTTGGTCTTCTGACAACGCTGGCGGGGAACTGGCAGCTTGTTCTGATGAAGGGTATTCTTCACCTGGCGAAGCTCGTCCCCTAGGTGTTCAGCATCGCAGAGGTGGTGGGCTCTCTGAAACAAAGATTTGCAAACGGTAGATAACTGTGTAGGGTGATGGTGAGATTCACCATTGAGGTATCTATTGGTGTGCGTGGGTTTCCTATATACTGTGTGGCCTATTGTGCCATTGGGATTTCTTATGATTAAAACATCAAGAAAAGCTAGGGAATTATTTGCCTGTAATTCTATTGTAAATTTAATATTGTCATTAATAGAATTGAGGTGATTTAGGAATATATAGATACTGTCCGTAGGTAAAATGGTAAAAGTGTCATCTACGTACCGCTTATATATCCTAGGTAGACAGGGTGCAGAGCTAAGAGCCATCTCCTCAAAGTCCTCCATGTATATATCTGCTATTACCGGGGACACAGGCGAACCCATAGCAATGCCATCTATTTGTAAATAGAATTCTTGATTGAACATAAGATATCCAGATGTGAGGCAGTGTTCCAAAAGTTCAAGATATTCTATAGGCATATTGTTATCCTCTAGCTTCCTCTTGACAATCTTGATGCAGTCCTTGACTGGAATACTGGTGAACAGCGACTGGACATCAAAACTGACCATGGTTTCATTGTTAGCTAACTTAAGATCTTTCAGTCCGCTAACAAAATGGTAAGAGTCCCTGACATAAGATGTTGTGTGGCCACGCAGTGGAGAAAGTACTTTGGCGACATGTTGAGCCAGCTTATACGTCGGCGTATCGATTTGGCTGACTATTGGTCGAATAGGTAACGTTTTCTCATACATCGGTCAAACAAAGAGAAGCATCGGTGTTAGGGTGAAAGAACACATTTCTGATATCAAGAATGGGCATGTATCAAAGTCAGCTGTGTCTGAGCATACTGTGGATAAACCCAGCCACTACATTAGGTTTGATAAACCCCAAATCCTCGCTAAGGAAAACAGATACATTCCTAGAATGATCCGCGAGGCTATTGAAATACAAAAACATCCTAATTTCAATAGAGAGGATGGCTGGAAGCTTTCTACCACCTGGGACCCACTCATAAAATCATTGAAGTCTCAAACCCACCATACCAGAGGGCAAGATACCATCAGCTCATTCTGCAGGAATCCAGGCAATTAAGAAATCGTTGGCGGTAGTTTGATATAATAATTATGTCAACTGACAGACGAATGCCACCTCAGTCTACCCGTGACCACGGACTACTGCAAAGTGTTCGAAACGTCGGGTTTCCAAAAATGTATAAACATACAAAATATACACGATTAATCCGGTTAAAATAGTTTTATTTAATGTAATTTGTTAGAACTAGTAGCCCAGTATTTAGTTCAGGTGTTTAGCCCATATTTGGAATGATGATCGTTAGATTATTTTAGATTAAAGATTAACTAACCCGTGATGGTTGTGAGACATAAATTTTCTAAAACTCTTATCTTATCTTCCTTTTTTATCTATTATCTACGACGATAATTTCAATACATTGGATATTGAATGCGCAAGGCCGCGGAAACCTTGCCTTGGAAATTTAAATAATTTCCTTCCCCCGAATGGGTATCGAACCTGTGACAATGACGTTAAACTTCAATACTATCTTACTGGTCCGTTTTTTCTTTATAGATAAGTTATTTTCAAATATGTTGAAGAACTTGTGATCCACTTGCGGCTTCGTCCGCTTAAAAGTGATATACTCGTATTTTTATTATGAACCAATTGAAATAAAACATACATCAAATGTTAAGAGAAGTTCACCACAATACAATAATGAAAACTTTTACTTTAGTGTTTAAGCCTTTTCTAAGATTCATGCACAAGCGCGTATACAAACATTTTAAAATATGTCATTATTTTGAGTTCTATCAAGCCCTGAATAATATTTTTCTGGCGTGTCTTCCATATATTTCCATATTTGGCCTTAAATTCAATTATTTTCATTTTTTATTGAAACGAGAAGATGTGAAAAAAGTACTATAATGATTACTTCTAAATCAAGTAAATCAGTTAGTTTCACGCTGAATCCCGCATGTAAACTCCGCGCTTTGCCTCGACACCAGAGCAAAGAAATAAAAATATGAAATATTTCGTCTCCTCAACTGGGAATCGAAATTTGCAGTCACATGCTAGTGCCCATGTGCCACGTTTAGCAATAAATTAATTTATTTTTTATATTGAAACGGGATGCTGTGAAGAAAAAGAAGATAATGATAATTTTCTGTATATATGAAACGCCTTTGAGAATATACAAATATGTTTATTGATTTACTCATTTATAGTGATTCAACACTGACTTTTTTTTAGCTTCACGTTATATTCCAACACGCATAGCAGAATAGGCAAGGGGAACATGGGAACCTAGTTTTACCAAAATGAAAACAAAACAATACGTCCAAACACTTTTGGTTACAAGCAATTTATTATTATTATTTTCTCTCAATTAATTGTCTCTTACGTGCACACATCAATCATAAATATAAACTAAAACTGATAAACCGTCAACAACCGTTGTTCCACGCTTTTTAACCGATTTCGAATAAAAGGAGGTTATCAATTTGATGTATGTATGTGATGTTATTGATATTGGTTAGTATTGGGTGCCGTGGCCAGACTGTAAAGCGGCAAGTTGTGGGTTCGATTCCTACCCGAGTAAATTCTAAATTTAATATTTTTATTTCCTCGCCCTGGCAACGAGGCAAATCGCGGTATTGAGTTCCGCCCAACACCGGAAGGAAAGTGCCGCGGCGGAAAGTGAGCAACGGAACTAACAAGCTATAACGGCAGTCACACACTTGTACCCCTACGCCACGACTGGCCGCTTCTGTCTCTAGTTTCTTCTCTTATATAATTTGCTGACATATTATAATTTGATGTTTTCAATAAAAACAGTTTTATATAAAATGAATATTAAAATTTAATTTAAATATATTTAACTTGTAAATAAATACGATTAGCATATATAATTTATAGTATTGAATCTATGTACATAAGCATATAGATGACAGCTTTGACCCTAATAATTTTAGTTTGTCCGCATATAAAATTAATGTTTAAGAGATGAGTATTTTTTACTATCTACTGCGAATAAGGTAGAAAGAAATAAGTGCGAAGATACTAAATGTAGTCTTTAGTGGCGGAACTCAACGCCGCACTTAGCTTTATCAGAGCAAGGAAATAAAAACACATTTACTATTATTTGGCAGTTCATCACTTATAATTAAGTTAAATAATCAGTTTTGATTTAATTTTCGTTATAGGCAGTAATAATAAATTAATTTATAATTAAAAATAATAAAGAAACATGCCTATTCAATTTTAATTTGCCACCATTTAGAAAGTGTATATAGCCTTTTGTCACTTGACGAATTTATCGACTCTTTTTATATATCAAAAGCAGTCCAGCTATTTAAGTTGTGGGCGTGCTAAGGAAATGGACATACACACTATGTAACTGATATCCCAAATACCTTTGAAAATATTATTTAATGACTCGTGATGAGAGAAAATTTGAGTTTTTTTGGGAAAAACAGATCTTAAACAAAATTGGTAAGTACAGGCCGACTGTTAGGCCGGTGTTCGTGATTTACTTACTCAATATAGCTCAATTATAGGCCTTTCATAAGGTATAATAGTTAAAAACTTTTGGTCTATAAATGTCGAAAATAAGATCGTATAAATAATACATTTTATAAAAGTTCAATTTCAGCAAAAACTAAGGTAAAAAAAAATACTGGTAATTTTTTCCACAAGTAATTTTAAAAACTACTGGTATTTATGTAGAATAAACTCTAAAAGTTTCATAACGCTAGCTGAAAGTCAATTTTTAAATCAATTTTGTGGATATTTACCGAAGTGTTTGTATTTTTCACCAGTCAAACTATAGTAAAAAAATAGTCAAACTATAGTCAAAAAATGTTTGTGGGGATCAAACATGTTGATATTCTAGAGTATATAATTTTTTAAAGTAATATCAAAAATCTCACTATCACGTTGTATTTTAAAACAAATATTTTTAAGTATTTTAAATTGTAAATTTCATAACATGTTCATATAAATCGAATAATAGATAAAATATAAAATAAAATAAATCAGCTTCACGCTGTATCCCGCACACAGCAGGGTAGGCAGACGGAACCTAGTGTTAAGACACTCCGTTCCCCACTTTCTGCCGAAATTTGGAGGCATTGCGTGTTGAGTGGCAGAATTCAACGTCGCGCTCAACCTCGACACCAGAGCGAAGAAATGGAAATATAAATTTAAGTAAATATTTCATCTCCTCGAGTGGGGATCGAACCCACAAACTTCGGTTGCGTGTCGGTTTTACAGTCACACCTCGTGCCGCTGCGCCACGACTGGCCTCTAGATAAAATATAATACATAGAAAAAAATATTTTCATAAATTTCATCACTTCAAACATTTCCTTGTTTCTGCACTTATCTTGTTAATATCTCGAGATTCTTCAAACATAGTTGCGATAGTGAAATGATTTTCATCTAAATATATTTTCATCAGCGAAGATTGTACGATTTGCTATCATATTTATATTTACATGATATATATGTACATTTAAATATTTATTAATGCCTATGTAATTAAATGTTAACGAAATGTTTTAGTAGTGCTATCTGTGTTGGAGTGGCGTACAGTAGTGGATTGAGAGTAACTAAGATGGGGAAGCTGCACCAGGCACATACTAGTATAGCGTGTATGTATTAATCTTTTAAATTTTTAATTTTAAAGGTAATTTAAATAATAAAATAATAATATTAGTAGTTGGAAAGACTGTGTAGTCTTTAAATAGTCTTCGAGTAAAGTTACAATCTAATCTGAGGAGGAAATTATGTAAATAAATGTTTAGTTAAATGTATAAAGGATATATTACATAGCTAATATATTTTTATTTTTGATCTGAATTTAAAGTATTATAAGTATATTTTTGTTTTAATAAAAAATGAACTGGAATTATTGAAATTTTAATTGATTGCTAATATTTGTATAATTTTAAAAGTTTTCTAAAATATGGAACGTTACGTTTTTAATATAGTTATTTAAACTAGTGTCCGGCCGAAACGAGGTTTTCGGCCGAAAGCGAAACTAAAACCAAATTTTTGGATTTTGTCTCTGTTTCAGCCGAAACCAAAACTTTTTAGTATACTGTATAATTATAGACAAATTGAAGCAGTCGATAGAGGTGCATTACCTACTATTCGTATCGTTTTCAAGATATGTTTCTTTTTTGCAATAAAATGGTAAAGAAAATTTATTCTGCGGGATTTTTGTTTTCTTTGGTTTGTGCCTAATTGAAGTAATTTTTTATGAGGTTACAAAATTTGAAAACGTTAAAATTTTGTTTTTGAAAACACTTACACACCCAAAATATGCATATATGCTATATGATTTTTGACTTTAAAAGTATAAAAGTTCTTTAGGAAAACCCAACACTTTATATTATATAAAGTGGCAAATTTTACAAATATTAAGAAAACAAATCACCCAACTTCAGATAATAACTACCAAGCATACTTTGGCATAAAAAATGAATGAATGAATTGGGTCCAAAACCTTGCCAAACCAGCCTTGTGTAAAATCTTTACGATACTGGAGTCAAGGTGGATGTAAATAGTTTAAATTTGGAGTGCCAATGATAGGGTCGGAGCCTATAAGACCTGATAAGACTGTTGACTATTTTAAATAAGTATGTCAAAAGATTCCAGCCCTCAGTATAGAAAAATTAAGAGTAATCATGCATGGTCATGCACGGTCTGTAAATTCGTAATCTTAAAAAAGAGCTTTTTCAAGTCACACTTTGGAAATAATAAAGTACTAGCATAGTAACACGAGACTACTCAGTATCTATATATATAAAAGGACTTGTGCTGACTGACTGAGGTAAGACGCACGCAGAGCCGTAACCGCTGATGGTAGAAACGTGAAATTTGGGCAGATGTTTATTTTCATATTCTGGACATCCACTAAGAAGGAATTTTGAAAAATTTTAACCCTAAAGGGATGAAATAGGGGTTGAAAGTTTGTATGGATTTTTTTTTAAATTGGCACCGATTCTTATAAAATTTGAAATTCAGACTCTTAAAAATATTTCATTGAATACGTGTTTCATGATTTTTAAGAATTCACCCCCTAATAGTTCAAATAAGGGGTTGAAAGTTCATATGGAAAAATCTTTAAATCGCCACCGATTTTTATAAAAATTTAAATTCAGACTGTTAAAAATATTTTATTGAACACGTGTTTCGTGGTTTTTTTTGAATTCACTCCTAATAAGCGGGCGAAGCCGCGCGCGCCCTCTAGTTAAATGATAAAATTTTGCAGATATTTCACAATTAGGAGTTAATATGATCATATAAATGTATTATGTTACAATCTATCCATTTAGACAGATTCCCAGATATACTGAACTTTAATGAAAGATTGTCTTGATTGCTCAGGATCATGACAGAAAAGCTTCCAGAAAAGTTTTTAAACATATTTTTTTAATTTGTTTGAGGAACAGCATAAACAATTTTTGTTTTCATTATTTTATTATTATTGTCATCGTTCTTATAAAGGATAAAATAACATATTTTCTTTTTTAGATTTTTTTACAATATATAATGGTACTTTCATTTAGATTTTTTCAATTAAATAGCTAAAAGTTTTTGTATCAAAATCTAGAGCCAATTTGACAAATCTAATAATTTTCTAGTATTTAGTACATTAGTCTTATACGGAATTGAATATTTAAAAACAGTAAATATAACATAAGTTGTGACTTTATATGTAACGTATGAAATAAATGGTATAATAATATCTAAAAGTATGGTATATATCTAAAATTTTAGTTAATTCTATAAACAAAAAATATTTTAGATAAATAATTTATTTATTTTTACATTTTCTCGAAAAGTATACGTTCAAAATACATGCTATAAAAGCCAAAGCTTATCTTCATTAAATTTCCTTGATGATGGAATAACTTTCGCTCGTAAGTTTCAATATCTTTGTCAAATAAAAAACGTTAAAATATATAATGTAGGAAACTTGCTCTTTGCTTACCGAGAATTAAATCTGTTACTTGGAGGAACCAACCGGAAGTTGAACAAAAAGTCATCGTGTTCGTGATAATCTGATAATGATACATTGCATCTTACAGCATAATATCATCTTATGTATATTGCTAATACTATATTACTATCGCTATACTAATAGTACTATACTACTATTACTGTATAATCCCCCACTCTTGGCCAAATACAAATTATAGTTGACACAAGGAATGTGTCAATTCGAACTAGTAGTTCCTGAGTTTGGCGCGTCCAATCAAACGAACTCTTCAGTTTTATAATAATAGTAAGCAAACATAAACAGATTTTATTAATTTAACTATGCATAAATAGATGAATTTAGAATATAGAGACCAAAATTTAGAATTTTGTGGTGCAGGGTACAAGTGAATGTCTGTAAGCCGGACATCGCCACTCGAGGGAATTAAATATTTAATATTTTCATTCTACTCTCTGGTTACAAGAAAAAGCGCGGTGTTGAGTTCCACCACTCAACGCGCAATGCCTGCAGAATTTGGCGGAAAGTGAGAAACGGAAGTGTCTTAACACTAGGTTCCCAGATTCCCTCTGTCTACTCTGCTATGTCCAGGATACAGCGTGAATGACTAGAATATCTCGACATTTCTCGAAATTGGGCCAAAAGTGGTGAACGGAGTTACTTAAGACTTTGTTCTCTCTTTCTTCACTGCTACTCACATATGCGTAAAAAACGTATAGCTACTTAATTCAAATTTAACCATAAAAATCTATTATCTTCCACTTTCTGTACAAAATTCAAAGAAAAAATACCCCAATTATTAACAAAACAATTGTTTATTATAAACAATAAACTAAACTAAAGTAAACGAGTTCATTAAATAGCCTTATCAATGACATAGAATGAATATGTTCCTTTACATTAGTGTCTCCTTGTCTGTTATCAGCTATATTCCTTGATAAATATTTAATTGTTTACAGAGGTCAATATATTAGAATATAATCTAGAATAAGTTGGAAATTGTTATCTAATATGGGGACAATATTGTTGCTTAGTTGAAGGTATGTTGGCTATACAAGTGGAGGTTGTGTGCTCGATCTTCAATTAGGGGAGTATTGTTTTGGCTTTACGTTGTATCGCCTATAAGGGCCAGGGGCAGAGGAAACCCAGTGTTGAGACACTCCGTTCCTCACTCTCCGGCTAATTTTGGAAACATTGCATGTTCAATAGTGTAACTCAACCAGAACTGGAACAAGGAAATAACAACAATTCATTCTCTCGAGTGACAATCGACCTCAAAATCGTAATGTTTGCAGTCTGTAACGTATATATATATATATATATATATATATATATATATATATATATATATATATATATATATATATCCATACCTATATTATAAATTCGAAAGTAACTCTGTCTGTCTGTCTGTCTGTCTGTGCCGCAATCAGGGCCAAACCGCTAATTCAATTATGATAAAATACTCATATAGAGATACTTGAGGGTCTTCGGATGAACATAGGCTACTTTTTTTTCTCATATTTGTAATATTGTCGATATATACTAATATATTAAAATATTTTTAAATTTGACAAGCAATTTATTCCGCCATCTTAATAACAACCGACCGTTGCTAAGCAACGGTTTACAAAGTTTGTTGTAAGAAAACGTCACCCAAAATGAGCTTGCTTAACGCATACATGGCGTGCGCCGACTCAACCTTATGAGATACATGAAAATAATGTTTTACAAAAATATTGTCCTTTAAATAATGTTTAAAAAAGTCCGCGATACACATACCATATTTATCTCTGAAGCTTGAGCAAAGTAACACAGTAACAACAAGTAACCATTTTAATTAATTTACTTTATATTTATCGGGTTTTTGTTGTATGTATTTTCTATAACTTGATATTGATCCTTATGAAAATGAATATAATAGTCACTTTTAGCATTTCATCTAGATTGAAATTATAGTTCACTGTATAACATTCTAATAAATAATTAAGGAGATGTCACTGATTCGAAATGACCTAGCCTACGACCGGCATAGTATGACCGACGCGAACGGGCAGATGACTTTGACGGTTTTGTAAATTTTCATACATTTTCGAACTACTGTTAATTTTTATGTAATTATTTGCTGTTTTTAATTAATTTATACTTTTCTTTGGTTCTTCGCTTATTCGAGGAGCAGATTAGTTAGATTTTCATAAATTTCTTGGTGTGGTGTAAGTTGCGGCCCTGCGCGGCATCGGTGTAATATTATTTAAGTATTAAGGAGAGAATTGTTGGTTATTTCATCTTGGTTGGATGGTTATCTATACCGTTGTTATACACTTAATAAATTGTGGTTTTAGTTTTCTGGGATTTTATTTGATATTGCTCGCAAAACTTATCATATTTAATGTAGAAAGGACTTTAGTTATTTCATATAGTATCTATGTACGCGCGCAAGGAAAACGAGTAAAAATATTTTTCCCGGGTAAATCAGTAAAATCGATCACTGAAAGTCCAATAAAAATTAGTTCAGTTATTCTGGATATTAGCTTGGGGAAATAGAAAGACAGAAAGAGATAAAATTATTATTAATGTAGCTGGTTTTGTTTAGTTTTTTTATTAATATTTTACTATGGTTACGTTTACTTATATTTTTTTTATTTAAATTAGTTACATATTTTCACAAACAATTTCCTAAATATATCTATAAGCATTCGTAAAGTTTAAGCGGGCGAAGCCGCGTCCGGGTCCGCTAGTATATATATATATATATATATATCTTAGCTATGATGTAGTAATATAAATAAATAGAAAAATATATAATAATATACATGGCAATAAACATAATTAGCATAGTTAATTAAGAATAATACGATCAACATATCTTTATTCCTAACTGAGTTACCGCTGAAATTCTAGAAGATTTTGTTACTCACGATCACAACGATAAACGCTTCTAACCACTAGACACATCAAGAGCCGAAGCAATGTTCAAAAACAATTGTTAGCAAATTCGTGTAAAAGAGGTTAGATGTAGGTGGAAAAGACTATAAAAGCAATGGAATCGTAAGATGCGGCGAGGCCAGCCTGTCTCACGGTACGTCCAGGCCTCGGCTCGATGGAACCCAACAGTCTAACACCTTCCTGATTAGCGTACGCAGGGTATTCCCCTGCGATCACTACCCCTTTCACGAGCGTCCATCAAAGCCCGTAACGGTGACGCTGTAAAAACCATCCCGGGTCAACAGCACTTTTGTTCTTTCGAAAAAAAAGCCAAGAAAAAAAAGACAACGGCCCTTATTGGAAGAAAATTCATGTGAAATATTGTTATTAGGTGATACATATCACTTATTGCAATTACGTTGAATCTCTTTCCGAATAATTTAGAAAATATAGACGATATTTGTTTTTATATTGTTTTTAAAAAAGCGTTAACCATTTCCGATTTCTAACAATTTTATATAAATAAAAGGTATTCGGGGAATCAGTTACAAGTCACATGTTACTTACATTTTTTTTTGCTTACATTATTGGACAAATAATAGTGTTAGTTTCCCCAATATATAATATTTCTAAACTAAAAAGTTTTGTCTTCGATTCTTACTCGGAGGAATGACATATTATATTTTCATTTTCTCGCTCTGGCAACAAGGAAAAATGGGCGTTGAGTTCCGTCTAAACACGCAACGTATCAAGAATTCGGTGGCAAATAGGGAACAGACTGTCTTAATGGGAAACAGAGTGTCTTAACACTAGAGTCCCAGGTTCCCTATGTCTACCCTGCTATAAAAAAATAAGTAGAGTATGAATGGATTGCTTTAGTCAGACAACAGTCTCTTTGCCTATGTAATTAAATGCAAATGTGTATGTAAGCATATGTAAAATAACATATTTTTTGACTATATATAAATTAATTTATGTTTCGTTAGCTTCACGTTTATAGCGAGGTAGGCAGAGGGACCCGGGTACTCAAGTGTACACTCCGTTCCCTTTCCGCCCAATTCTGGTGGTGTTGTGTGTTGAGTGGCGGAACTCAACACCGCGCTTTGCCTGGTTACCAGAGTGAAGAAATGAAAATATTAAATATTTCTTTTCCTCGAGTGGTAATCGAACCTGAAACCGTCGCCTTTGCAGTCTCAAGTCGTTGCCAATTTTAGAACTATTATATATTGGGGAAACTAATGCTATATTTTGTGCAATCAAAATATTCATAAATTAATTTGGTACTCAACACATCATTCCTCAGTGTCTTAATAATAGGTTTCCTCCGTCTAACCTGCTGTGTTCGTGAAGCTAAAAAAAAATTTTTACTATGGTAATTATAACACCATGAATTATGGAAAAATATAGGACAAGGCTAACATTTAGATTCGTCTATATGTATTTCTTAATTTTATGGTGATACTAGCGACAAGCTCGCGACGTCGCCCGCTTAAATTTGTGAATTATTTGTTTGTTTAAGTAACGAGTAACGTTATTTGTTTAATTACGTTCCTGTTTCAATAAATAATGTATAAAGATTTCTAAAGTGAAAATTATTAAAATCATAGGGTGGCATTTTCGATTTTCATTAGAAAAAATATTATTGGGGGCATTTAACAAAGTAATAGAACCAGAAAGAATGATATTTAAAAATGTTGTCTGTTTGTTGGTTTTTCTGTTTGTCAACGTTTATCTCAGGAACAGCTTAACCGATTTAAGGAGCGAAGACGCGAGCGCGGTGCGGGAGCGGTAAAATCGGTTTAATTGTTTTTATTTACTTTTTATTGTAACATTCGCCAATATATGAGTGGTGTAATGTATGAGTGGTGTAATGATTAAATAACTGAGCTTGATAACTTTATTTATTTATATCCTCATAGAGAAATGGTAGCTTTTTTAGGCACTCTTAATTTTTTAAGAAAATAAATTTGATAAATCATTTATTTATTTTAAGATAAAAATTAAAATAACATATAAAATCTTATATATTATAATAACATATAATATACTTATTGAGAAAACGTATAAAAATTTTAACATAGCGGGACTCGAACCCGCGCCTCCAGGGCCTATTCAATTCAAATAAAGAAACAAAAAATCTAATCGATTGTCTTCATAATTTTAGTGATATCGATGCAACTCCCCCCCCACCCTCGCAGAGTCACTCGCTACGGTGCTCGAGGCCACACACTGCATTTTTTGTTATTACATGGTGTCTTAAATTTGTTATATCTTTTGAATGGAATGTCCGATTTTATTAATTTAAAAAGTACTTTACAAGTATTGAAATGCAGAGGTATGAATAACATGGTGTGATTATTGTCGGCACTTTTGTCAGCTTATAAAATATAAAAAAGTAGTTAGAATACACGACGATAGAATTTTTAAGATCAATTTCTTCACACATTGGGTTACATTATTGTATTTTTATTAGGGATCTCTATTTTTCTGAAAATGTAATGTAGCCTATGTTGGTCAGTGAAGATGTAGCTTTCTAATAGTAGAAGAATTTTTGAAATCGGTGCGGTAGTTTTTGTTTGAAAACAATACAAACATACGTACAAAAATACAAATCTTTCATCTTTATAATATTAGTATAGATTAATGTTTACAATTTAACAAACGACGTCCAATATTAATAAATACATAATAAAAATCAATTAACAAATTTTCATATTAATGGTTTGTATATTTATTATGTAGGTTCTGCTCGTGCTTTGGAACGTGACATGTTACATAAGTGTGAATAAAATTTTAATTTTACGACTTTAGATTGACGTATACATATTATGTTAAAAAATGTAAAGGTTGTGGGTTAGATTCTCGCGAATTAAATTTTCATTTCCTCGCTCTAGTAACAAGACAAAGGGCGGCGTTGAGTTCTGCTCCTACCAAAAAATGTAGCGGAAAATAGGATATAGAGTCTCTTAATACTAGTTTTTCTCTACCTAGCCCGCTATATACAAGATCCAGCGTGACGAAGAAAAAAAATGGATTTTGTCATTAAGCATTATCGTTTTTTTTCAAAGTATTGAAAAATAAAACGATTGATTCACCAGCTGGACACAAATCAGGAAATAACCAAAAAATCTTTCTTTTCAGGTTCCCTAGGGAACTTTCTAATGGGTTCCCTCTACGTGTGGCCATCATACACGCTCCAGCTCTACACTGACAGAAACACAACACTAATATCGTCCCCCATGAACGATATGGAAAGTTCCTTAGTAGGTAGCTTACCGCCGCTAGGAGCAATGGTTGGAAGTGCCATCGTGGGTTGGATTATCAGTGTTTATGGAAGACAGAAAGGCGCTCTCATTATTGCTATACCGATGGTGGTAAGTTTTTTTTAGCTTCACGCTCTATCCCGCATATAGTAGGGTTGGCACGTAGTGTTAAGACATTCTGTTCTCCACTTTATGCTCAATTTTTTAAATGAAAATATGTCACTCCTCCGAGTTGAAATCAAACAAACCTATAACCGTCGCGTTTATAGTCAGACACTGCAAAACAGGCAGGGAAAGCTCATTTTGTTATATCTCCATATAGTCTTATTAGAATATTTGGATGATTTGTCTTTGTAAACATCAGGAAGAAATCAGAAGCATTAAGATAATCATTATTTTTTTTAAAGCTATTTAAAGAGATTTTGTTTAGTGAAACGCTATAATCTCAGAAACTACTGTTTCTAATTGTAAAATACTTATAACGCTTTAATCGTTTTGATATTACCGACTTTACCTATTGACAAAGATACAAGATAAAGGTACTTAGGATTTGTCATACACAATTTTTAGTCAATCCCATTCGATCAAGAGGACGAATACGCAAGTAAAAGCTAGTATAAAATAAATTGAACCTATTGCTAACGTCATGTATATTTGATTCATTACAGATATCATGGTTGATGATAGATCTGACTACATCATCCATAGTGATACTAATAGCGAGGTTCCTTGGTGGGGTGTCGGGAGGCGCGTTCATGGTACACTCTCCAATATATATATCGGAAGTAGCTGAGGAATCGATTAGAGGCACTTTAGCTTCAGGTAAGCATTTTTTGTCCAAGTTCCCACTGAACAGTTGTATTCCAACTCGGGGGATGAAATATTTTCTTTTTACTCGCTCTGGTCCGAAGACAGAGCGTAGCGTTGTGATTCGCCACTCAAAATGCAATGTCTTGAAAATTGGGCGGTGTGTGGGTAACGAATTGTCAGTAAGTTCCCTCTGCCTACCCGATATATGCGCGGTACAGCATGAAGTGAAGTACCATCTAAAAGCTTATAAAATATTAGCCAAAATATCATCGTCAAAATGTTACAATTTTTGTGTCAATAGGGAGTTATTCGAAAAAATGCACGTTGTAACGATAGGTTAATTTCTCTCTCTTTGATGACGCTTTTTATATGCAAACAAACTTGCCACCAAATTCTCGAGGCATTGCGTGTTGAGTAGTGGAACTCAACAGTGTGAAGAAATGAGAATATTAATAAATAATAATTCTTTTCTTTGAGTGAGAATTGAACCCACCACCGTCAGACTCACGCTTGTACCACTGCGCCACGACGGCCGGACTTATAATTGTATTTTATGTGTTATTAATATTAAATTTTCTTTCTTCCATCTAGCACCACTCTCATGCTACTGCATAGGTGTCTTAGTTTCCTACATCCTAGGTTGGTTCTTGACCTACCGTTACGTGATTTGGATCAACCTGGTCTGCTGTATCGGTTTCATGGCCATCATGTTGACAGTTAGAGAGAGTCCAATTTTCTTGATGAGGCAAAATAGAGAAGAGGTGAGATTTTTTCAATAGAAATTGTGTGTTAGTGTGTATATAATGATTATTCGTCTTGTAAAAGTACCTAAGAGTATTTTATTTCTCCTATATTTTTTTAGCTTCACGCTGTCTCCTGCATATAGCAGACAGAGTGAACCTAGTGTTAAGATACTTCGTTCGTCGCGAATTATAACCCATTTTATTGTTTACCCAGTTTTTATTGGGAATAATTGATATCTAAAAAACCCTACACAAAATGCTCTAAAAGTAAACAAACAAAAAGAAAAGAGCTGAGAATCTTCAAACAGCCAAACCTTTTTCTCGAAACATGACTAACGACCTTCTCGATTAAATCAGCTTCCAAACAAAATAAACTAAATCAATATCGGTTCATCTGTTTGGGAGCTACGATGCCACATACAGACATACTGACATACAGATACACAGATACACAGACACGTCAAACTTTTAACACTCCTCTGTTTTAGTATTAAAAATAAATGATAATGCTTTCTAAATTCTTTATAGGAAGCTCGTCAAGCCATTGCCCATTACAGAGGAGCTTCGGTCACATCAAAAATAGTTTTAGAAGAATTCTCAAGACTGAAACAACAGACCACTCCAGCTGTAGAACTTATATCTGTGGATACAGGTATCTAAATATTATTTACTCTATTTCTAATTCAACAAAAAAAAGTAGTAAAAAATATTTTTGTATTGGATGGTCCATTTATTGAGGAAAGATACGTTAGTCGTTGTAGTTCAGTTCCTTAACTAAGGCTTTACCAAATTAATTAATAATAATAACATAATAATATTTATTTATTTTAAAAATTTTCGTGCATAACAAAAACAATTTAAGTCGATAATAACTACAGTAGTATGAAACTGTGTCGCAGTTATTAACGCTCGAATCACAAGCGTCGTTTCAAAAGTTATATCAATTTTAAAAAAAATTAAACTTAATTACGTATAATAATACAAAACAAATAATTATACATATTTGGAATGTGTGTGACATGTATATGTGCGAATATGTGTGTATGTATGTATGCATGTGAGTATGCTTGCTTAAGTATGCTTAAAGATATATACAAATAACCTCATTTAGGTAGCTAGGAGGTCTTTTTACATTGGTGAGAGGTTAGAGGATATATGTTCATTTTATTATTGATAGCATTGTACAATATGGGACTGAGATAATAATGTTGTCGATGTGAAGAGGCTTTATGCCGTTATTCTATTTGACAAATTTTATGAAATCTACGTTTATCGAGTATATACTGAGCATCAAAGGAGGTAGCTCGATGCTTTCGTAAAACAGAGCAAAGAACAAACAATTGCCGAACTGTTACCACCTTACATGATTGATATAAATCTTCTGTTGGGAAACGAACAGGTTTGGATAGCATGACCTTAAGTCCAAAGATGTATTATCTTTGGACTCTTTCGAGTGAAAGCAGAGTTGTTTTATTAGCTCCGCCCCATGCTGGTATACAATAAGTTAGTAATGATGCAATCATTACAAGGGCGTAATAAATAATTTTTAGTACTTCTAAGCTGGAGTTAGATCTTAGTTGCTTAAAAATGAACGTTAACTTTCGTATACGAGAAACTAGAGCTTGTATATGGTTCTTCCAAGAAAGACTTTCATCGATAAGGACGCCAAGATACTTTATAGAGCAAGACACTGGCTTTATATAATTCATAGGGACATTTACGAGCAGTAATGGAGGACGATTCAGAGAGTATGGAACGCTTATAACCAAATGTTATAAACCGAGTTTTATCTAAATTTAATGTTAGCATATTACATGATAACCAGCTAATAACAATGGATAAAGCTTTTTCACTACACTTAAGTGTCTCAGTCCAACTACTACCATTAATAAGCAAGGCGGTGTCATCAGCGTATGTAATAATTTTGCAGTTGGGTATTTCTAAATTAGAGAGCTCATTAATATATATTAAAAAGAGAGTGGGTCCCAGTACACTACCCAGCGGTACTCCATATGAGAGATTTGCTTCGTCGCTGATGTTTCCATTTATAACAACGGATTGTGTTCTGTCAGTCAGATAGCTCTTAAAAAGATCTAAGGCGATACCTCTGACACCGACACCTTCCAATTTCTCGAACAGAAGAAGTAGAGACACCGTATCGAAGGCTTTTAAAAGATCCAAGAAAATGCCAAGAGCCCTCTTTTTACTGTCGACATTTACCAAACTCATGACTGCATCTTCTGTAGATTTGCCAGCTCTAAAGCTATATTGGTTAGAGGCAAGCAAATCATATGTATCTGAATAAGAGACTAGTCTTTTATTCATAAGTTTTTCAAGAATTTTGGAAAGTTAACTGTAATTATTTAGACTATCTTTACTACCCTTTTTGTAGATTGGGTGAACAACAGCTTTTTTTAAAACTCTAGGGAATTTTCCCTGGGAAAGGCACAGATTACAAACCCAAGTTATTGAAGGAGTAAGAATATCTACAGTAGCTTTAAGGATAGAAGATGCTATTCTATCCCACCCAACTGCACAATGGTTTTTGAGACCATTGATAATAGATTTTATTGCAGAATCATTAGTGCTATAAATAAACATCGAGCTCGGCGCTCTCTGGGATATCATGAAGAGCAGAAATTACTCTGAAATATCATTAAAACGAACACCGGAAGCCTTGCTTGAAGCTTTTGCCTATACTCACAAAATAATTATTTACTTTATTTACTTATTAGGGATTATCCATGGTTTTATAATTCGCTTCCACATGAAGATAGCTTACTAATAGTAGTAGCGTACTAATAACAGCTGCTTCATCTACGTATGTGACGCAATGTGCTGTCATTTCTGTACTTAATGTTTTGTCAGAATGGTCAGTAAATGCAGCATCCAATACATACGTTGCTGAATTTTTATGAC
Organism: Heliconius himera; assembly: GCA_021202915.1. NCBI lineage: Eukaryota > Metazoa > Arthropoda > Insecta > Lepidoptera > Nymphalidae > Heliconius > Heliconius himera. The sequence continues at coordinate 170,140 of JAJHJA010000483.1, forward strand.
TTCAGAAGATTATATGATCTAGATAGACAGTTCTCATTTCTAGTGGGAAAAGAGTGAGTTGGTATGAGACCATGTGTTGCACAAAAGTTTAAGTATTCTTCCGTACGTGAGTCAGATGTTGGGCTACTTATATTAATATTCATATCCTATAATAACTAATATTTAAAATTTGGTTAATAAAGTCAAAACGTCGTCCAAGATATTTAAAAAAGTATTCATGCACTTATACGAAGGAGAACGATATAGAGCAAGTATAACAAATGTTGAAGAAAGTACAATTTGAAGGCAATTTGCCTCCGTAATATTAGGTTCAGTAACTTCGCTACATAAAGTATTTCCAATATATACAACAACATCGTCATTTTGATTAGTATGACCTGTCATAAAGGAATTAAAGCCTGGCAGTGCTGGTAAGACGGAAGCTTTACTCAATCAACATTCAGAAAGTACCGAAATATCAACTTGGAAACTTATTCTTTTTAGCAAAAGCAAGAGTGAGTCAAAGTTACAGCTTATGCTACATATATTAACGTGAAAGATCTTTATTCCACTTGTATTATATATTATAAAAATTGGTCACATTGCTCAGGGGAACAAAGCTGAGAATGAAGTGTTAAAATTTCCTCAACATCTTCAATCATATTTTTGACCCCCATTATTTAATTGGGCATAAGCACAGGTATAATATAACACATCCTACAATTTCTGACCGTATTTCTGTTGTTATTCTTTATGTTAGTAGAAGTAATGAACAATAGTCTAATATTTACTGATAAATCAATACAATTCAAAGACCTTGAAATTGTTGTCGAGATTGTAAATTAACGAAATATGTGTATGTCGTGTATTTTTAATAACATAGTTATGTAAATTGTTTCCTGTTCCTTAATCTACAATGTCACTTTCCGTTGGATTTAATTTTTTTCTATATTGGTAAAGTAATTTTAATTGTAATACAGTCTAAATAGAAAGTATAGTGAACTAATGATATCTCTACTCTTTCCTTTCCGCAATTTTTTGTGAGCATTGCGTATTCTGTCTTGGATCTTGTTTCTGCAGAAGCTGATAAATAAGCTTTTCTAAAGAAACTTTTTTAAGAATTTACTTTACCACGATGACGTAAGAATAAATATGAATATTCATCAATTACACTTTTTTTTATTTTTAGATGGGAAATTAGAAAAAGAAGAAGAAGCTGAGAAACAAAAACTTCAGTCTGACAACGAAGAAATGGAGCCACCGAAGACAATGTCATCGTTTAAAATGTTATGTAAGTTATATCTCAAAAATTACTCGAAATAATTAAACATTGGGTTACGTAGACCATAAGAATAAATAAAGTATGATTTGAAAATGAAAAATGAAAAAAAAAAGAGATATTGTAAAAGAAAAATGTTTAGTAACGCGTGCACGGTAAACGCAGTTTTTCTCGAGTACATTCCGATCCCATTTCTAAATCTTCTTAATCTTGAAATTTCGCTGTTTTCTATTATCTCGTTTTTATATATATTTTATATACTATCTCGTTTTTATATACGAATAATAATTTTACAAACAACATCAAACAACAAAACATTGAAAACAAAAGATTCAGCCAAAGCAATATAAAAATTGTATAACTGTTTTTAATAATAATCAAGTTTGTCGAACAAAAATAATTCAAATTGTTATAACAAAGACTAACGGTTAAGGGGAGCTTGTCAGAATCCAAAAGTACATTTAAAGCAGTTAAACCATTTCTGACATTAGCGCAAACAAAAGAACAGACAAACAGACAAAAAATAATAATATTGTTTTGTGTTTTATTATACTGATAAAATGTTCCAATAATATTTTTCTAATATAACTTCCAAGTATAGACACCGATCAGTTACTATTTTATTATAAGATTGCGTAATTACAAATTTTACTATTTACCCTTGTCAGCGCCTTATCGTTTTATTGAATTGAAAATCGTTTTTTCTATTCGACGATAGATGGCGCTATATTCTGATAAAAATTGGAGTTATATTAATTTTTATACCGACAGCCAATTTCTATTATTTAGTAATAAATTTTATTAATTATCTTACATAATAAAATAATGAGGCCGTCGTGGCGCAGTGACAAAGGTGTGTGACTGTAGACGCGTCTGTTGTGTATTCGAATCCCACTCGGGGGAACGAATTATTATTTATTAATATTTTTTTTTCTTCGCTTTGGTGACAAGGCAAAGCGTGGTGTTAATTAAGTTCAGCCACTCAACACGCAACGCCTCGATAATTCAGCGGAAAGTGATAAGAAAAAAAAAGAGTTATGCATTCAATCGGTATTTTGCAATTCTATTCCTTTTATAGTTCCATCATTTGTATTCCATCAGCGTTGGTTACACTATATTTAAAGGTTACTAGAATCAGTCAATAGATGGCGCTTTTTAAAATATTAAATTTATTATTTTATACCTATGTCTAATTATAATATAATTTTTTTCTTAGTCTTTTCTCCATCATCACGACGTGCCTTTATTGTGGTTGGAACAACATTATCTTTACAAGTAAGTTTAATTAACATAATTTTAACATAAAACTTATTTATGTTATCATTAATATATATTATGTTATATGATTTATAATCCATTTACTCAAAATTTAATAACTACCTGATTTTATATTATTTCATTCAACAATTATTGTGAAGATGTAGTTATAAATTACTATTTTTTAGCTTCACGCTGTACCAAGCAGGTTAGAAAGAGGGAAACTGGGAACATAGTACAAAGACACTCCGTTCCCGTTAAGACACTTTCCGCCAAATTCTGGAGGAATTGCGTGTTGAGTGGCGGAACTTAACGCCGCACTTTGTCTAGTTACTATAGTGAGGAAATAAAAATATTTAATATTTCACTCCCTAGAGTGAAAAACGAACCCACAATCGCATTTACAGTCGCTCGCTTGTGCCACTGCCCAACCACTGGCTTCATTAAATTAAAATCACTATTAATAAAAAATTAAAATTACTATGAAGTATTTACAATTAAAATAAAAAAATATAAAAAAAATAAAAAACAAAAATAGAATTTAGCAGAGCGTAGTTTCGATCTACGGACCTCTGGGTTATGGGCCCAGCACGCTTCCACTGCGCCACTCTGCTATATATTCAATGTTTGAAATTATTATATACTTATATGTATAGACTGCGTGAGGCTACCGTGACGCATCGGCACAGCGTCTTAAACGCGACGGTTGTGGGTTCGACTCCTGTTCGACTCGGGGGAATGAATTATTTATACTTCCCCCTCTGGTGACAAGATAAAATGTAATAATAAACAGGCAATATCTCAAAAAACTCAACAGGCAATATCTCAAAAAATTTGGCGGTGCGTGTGGAGAGAAGTGTGTTAACACTATTCTCTGTCTGCCTACCCTGCTATATGCGGCATACAGCATGAAATTTAACAAAATATTCAATTATCAACAGGTCATGATGGGAATGGTGGCAGTACAAGTATATGCTAAAGATATCTTCGCGAAAGCAGCTCCGAGCCTATCTTCACACTTTTGTTCTGTGATGTTCGCTCTTGTTCTTCTATTCGGATGCCTTCTAAGTGCTATATTCACCGATAGATTTGGTAGAAAAGTGAGTTTTTTGTTTTTTTATTTTTATTTTCAGATATTTTGAGTAGGCAGAGAGAACTTAGTGTTTAATCACTACGTTTTTTTATGTTCGTCAATTTTAATAGACCACTTGCTTAAAGGACTTGATAAGAAAATATATATTACAAAAACACTAAAAAGTATTTCTTTATACATATGCCACAGACTGTTAAATATCTAAATTAAATTCGCCATTATACAATCAATTATTATCATTATTAAGATGATATTTGAAGTCAATATTTAAAGCTAAAAAGTTTGTTGGTTTGAAAGCTTTAATTTCAGAATCTATTGCTTCAAATTGAGCAATTTTTTTTGTTGGATCGTTTATTTATTGAGGGAGGCTAGGGAATTTACAGCACCACGTAATGGTTTCGATGTTACCCACTAGACTTTTTACCACAGGTAAAATTGACTCCAGAATTTAGTACACACAACTCTGAGCTATTTCTATTATTACGCCAGCCAGTCGTGGCGCAGAGGCACAATCGTAATATTGTAAACGTGACAGCCTGTGGGTTCGATTCCCACTCGAGAAAATAAAATATTTAATATTTTCATTTCCTCGTTTCGAGGCAAAGTGCGGCGTTGACATTGGGTTCCGAGGTTCCCTCTGCCTATACTGTTGTGTGCGGGATAGAGCGTGAAGCTAATTCATAAATATATATTCTTGAGATTAGCACGTTCAACCGAATGGACTCTTCAGCTTTATAATATTACGATATATATATTAATTTTCTTTTTTTCCAGATTCTTTTAATATCATCGTCAATAGCAGTAGGCTTCTGTCTAATAGGAATGGGAGTTCTAATGCAAACGAACTTACTACCACCGTGGGTGACCGCTGTGCTCATATTGTTATACTGTTTTACATTTATGTTTGGCGCAGGAAGTGTACCTTACGTTTTGATTGCTGAGGCCTTTGTGTCTGAGGTAAGATCGTTTTTTTTTGTAGAATCTAGTATTGAGACATATATAGCACAGACACATGTTTTTTGATGTACATACCTAATTATCTATTAATATCAATATTAGGAATGATATTAGCAAAGTTATGTAAATATTGTGTAAAATTATGCAAGTATATCTAAATTCCGATATTTCAAATATTAGAAAAACATATAAAAAATAAATAATTTAGAGGCCAGTCGTGGCGCAGCGGCACGAAGTGTGACTGTTAAGCCGACTGGTTGTGGGTTCGATCCCCACTCGAGGAGATGATATATTTATCTCCTCGAGTGGGGATCGAACTCTGGTGTCGGGGCTAAGCGCCGCGTTGAGTTTTACCACTCAACACGCAATGCCTTCAGAATTCGGCAGAAAGTTCCCCACGCAGTGTCTTAACACTAGGTTCCCTCTGCCTACTCTGCTGTGTGTGGGATACAACGTGAAGCTGATTTTTTTTAAACATAATATGTACGAGGCTGGTCCAAATCCTTTCACATTTAATTGTCTTTTCAGCTTCACGTTTGTCTCATATGGATAGTAGAGTAGAGTAGACACACTGACTCCCCTACGCTTTCTGTCCCACCTCGACACATTGTGTATTGACTGGCGCAACCCAACAAGAAAATAAAATTACTAAATAATTCATTCTTCCCAATCGGAATCGAACCTGCAGCCGTTTCTGTTTACTGACACAAGTTGTTCCTGACGGCCTAGTTCTATTTCTAATTTTTTTTATTGTCCACCAGGTTCAAAGCTTAGCATCAATGCTTCTCATGGAGTGGGTGTGGTTCCTCAACTTCTTCATCATCGGCGTTTTTCCTTTCTTGGTGAAGTTCTTCGGCGCCCACGGCTCGTTCTACTGCTTCGCCGTATTCGGCCTAATCGACACTATTTTCGGCATTTTCATTGTTCCCGAAACAAAAGGATTAACGAATGAACAAATTCAAGAAACTTTTTTGAGGAGGAGAAAATAAAATTATTTTCTATATAATTAAAAAAATGCAATTACTAGGTTTTTTATACTAATGCAAAGTTTTTTAGTGATTATTTTGTATAAAGACAGCATATGCGAGTGGTAACGTTATTACATTATAACAGTATCAATATATTAAAATAATTCAATAAGAAAAATAAAAAAAATACTCATAAAATCGTAAACAAGATTGAACCGAATATGATGAAAAGATGCCAATTCCCATTTTTTGTATGAGTATTGCCAATGTTCATTTTTTGTACGGTTTTTTAACATCGACTGGCATTTACTAATAAAGACTACTATTTCAACAACAAAGCACTTCGAAGTCACTATCTCAATAATTTCAATAATAGTAACTGTTGTACTTGACTATTTATCCATTGAAATAACATAACGACTTAATCCTATCCGTTTCCTATTTCGGTGTTCCATTATGCTGTATTGATGTTCTGATAAAACGATATTTTTTATTTTCTTAATTAGATAGAGAAAACGGTTTAGTAGCATTCATTTTAAATATTTTACATTATACTTGTAATTATGCAAATATTTTTGCGAATATAATTTTGAAGAATACATTTTTGCGGAAATAGGTTAAAGTGTTAATTATTTATTACTACTTTTTAATGTGGTTAAAAATACGGCTTTAAACCAAATAGTGTAAATACACATAAAGAAAACATTATTTTTGGTGCTAGTGTATCTGTGACGCAATATACTGTACGAGATATCTCTTTTGGATGGGTTCCAAAATTGGAATATACCTCATTTAAATTTTAAAAGATCGTCTCTATATGATTTTTATTTTTTCCAATTAATAGGCATGCTTAAAAAATATATGTAAATAGATAATATTCAAATATTATCCAATTCCAACACACATGTCAAGTTGATAATCTTTTTTTTTGAAGTCAGTATAAATTATTGTTTGTATAAAGTGAAAACTATTAACTATTAGTTTTTGAATGAATTATGTTTTTAAGCTGTGAATATATTATTACTATGTGAATCTTATTTAAGCAATTTGCAAAATCTTGGTAACTATGTAAATAGAGTTTTTAAATAAAATGTTAAATATAATATTATGTTATTTCATTTTAGTTTTAACTTTTAAGCTATAAGTTGATGTTGGACAGCGGAAGTGAGTGTTAATGCATTCTAAAGGTGAGATCTTAAGCTTAAATTGGGACCGCAAGTCACAGTCACTGCCCTTGCACTTGCTACGCGATGGGTCTCTGGTCTCATCTCTATCCATAGAATGCTAAGTATTTTCTTCCGCATAATCTTGTAATGTTTTTCCTCAAACATTTTCCAGTTTAGTTTTGTTCTGATTGAGATTGTCTAAATATTTTTTGACGTAATAACATCTTATAAATTGATGAACGCCGGATTATGAACAAAAAAATATGACTCATTCACTGACGAGAGCGGGCGAAGCTATAGAGAGGCTCGATCGGTCTAAGCCAGGGGTTCCCAACCTTTTCTTGATCAAGGACCACTTTTTTATCATTCTTGGTAGCAGGGACCACTATGTAGGTACAAGTCAACAACAACAACAACAACAACAACGTAGAGCCATTCGAATCATTGGGGACCCAATAATCTGTGAAAGGCTTGATACTTTGGCTTTGCGTAGAGACGTTTCCTCGCTGTGCGTTCTCTATCGCATTTATCATGGGGAGTGTTCTGAAGAACTGTTTGACCTATTACCTGCCGCCGAATTTTCTAACCGCACAGTACGACATAAGCTGAAATATCATCCACACCACCTGGATACGTGGCAATCCACTACTGTGCGGTTTCGTAGGAACTTCCTTCCACGCACCACGGAACTGTGGAATGGCCTACCCGCGGCAGTGTTTCTAGGTCGATATGACATGGGTACCTTCAAAAAGCGCGTCTATCTCCACCTTAAAGACCGGCAACGCACCTGTAGCTCCTCTGGTGTTGCACGGGGCCGTGGGCGGCGGTAATCACTTACCATCAGGTGACCCGAACGCTCGTTTGCCTTGTCCTTTTCCATAAAAAAAAAAGTCAGTCAGTCAGTGTCACAATCATGTGACTGTATACGCGCTGGTTGTGCCTTTAGGCCTCTGCGGACCACTGGTTGGGAACCACTGGTCTAAGCGTTCGGCTCTCATATATGAATATAAATTGTTGTAAGTGTGTAATTTAAGTAACAAAAAAATAATGTTAATTTAATAAAAAAAAATCATCTTTTGTATTATAGAAAATAAAGATAATTCAGTGAAAATAATTCAATTCAAATCATAATAGGTACGCATTTTTTCATCAGTGTTTTCTTATTACGTTATTACGTAAAATTATAGTCCGTAAGTCGTAACTTTATATATAATCAATTTTTTGACAAATGAAAACCATGAATTTCAGTATATTCTTTTACTTTGGCCATTATTACTTTGTGGTAATGGATTAAAATGTCTATACTTCTACTAAAAATATAAAACTGAAAAGTTTCTTTGATGGACCGCGCTTATTTCAGGAAGTGTATCAAGTATTGCGAATGGGTCTAACCTTCTTTACGAATTATATAATGTGTAAAGTTTAATCAAAAATGCTCATGATTTCGATTCCTCCCCGCCTATAGTAAAGAATGCTTTGTAAATTTCTTTCAACAATTGAACGTTCAATATTCGTAATAAAGTGAATTAACAGCAGTATTTATTAAAAATGGGCCTATTTAGCTATCTAGATATTTTTCGTAAGGGGCTTGATTTTGGCTTTAAAATTCCAATTATTAAACTCATATTTAAAGCATCACCATCATATTTAAAGCATCATGGGAGAGAGCAAAAACAACTATAACTATAACTACTAAAATTAATGATATTACACTCGGATACTGAATATCAATCAATTTAAAATGTTCTTGAACTTAAACTTGAACTAAAGAACGGAAGTTCTTGACATTGGGTTCCATATCCCTACTCTATACTATGCAAGATATAACGTGAAGGTGAGAAAAAATACGTTTTGAATCATCATCATAAGCCTTTTGACGCCCACTTTTGGACATAGGTCTTCCCCAAGGATTTCCATTACGTTTGATGCTGCTCTATCCGTATCCAGGGGCTTTCCGAGACCTTGACCAGATTGTAAACACTTAAATTAAATCAAGTGTTTACGATCTGGTCAAGGTCAACAGCTTGCCCACTGAGTGTCGTCCCGTTCGTGGCTCGTCAAGGACCTTCCCGCACCATCCATTTGTTCTCCTCGATGTGGTTCCGCCCACTGCCATCTTAGCTGAAGCAATTCTTCGAGCAACATCGGTAACGTGTTGGATAGCAGATGCAGACGTCAGATAACAATATTAATTTAGAAAAATATTATCTTATCTAAATAGCAAATATCATAAAATAAATTAAACAAGACATAAAATAAAACAACTACCTTGTTTAGACAACTATAGTTAGTATGTATTGCTCATTATGGTGTAATAAGTAACGTAATTAATTTTTTTTAAGGTATTCTAGGAGAAACTAAAATTGGCGGGCATGTGCACTCATTTTGTATGAAATGAACAACAAATATAGATTTGTATTGATATTTTTCTATTAAATATCTCTAAATTTTTACTTTAATTTTTACTTTAACTTCCCACTTCGTGCCAAATTTTATACCTTACGTCCATGGGAATTAGTCTGTAATTTTTTGATTACACAAATTTCATACCAAATTCTGCAAAATCGATGCATAAACGCTCGTATCTTTTGATTACGTTGAATTAGAAGCTTGATTTTCTCTGCTCTTCAATGAATTATAGATCTGAATGTTTGATTTTAATTTCAGTTTGATATCTCTACGCGTTCGCGAAAAATAGTCTTGACAGACGGACAAAAAAGTGATCACAGGATTCCATTTTTACCTTTGAGGTACGGAACTCTAAAAATAAAAAAAGATAAAGATACTTTTCAGTTCAGTTACCCATAGAAAATTGTCCTTAAAGTGGTAGTGAAGTGAGAACAGACTGACTCGCCATTAGGTTCCTAGGTTACATTCGCAATACCATTCATTCGGGGTTTAATTTGTATTTTGTTCTTTTTTTTAAGCTTCTCGCTACATCCCGCGTATAGCAGGATAAGCAGAGGGAGTCTGGTATCAAAACTCCGTTCCCAACCCTTGGCTCAATTTCCGAGACCTTGTTTGTTGGGTTGCAGAATTCAACGCTTTGTCTTGTTGCTAGATCGAAGAAATGAAAATACCTCAATTTCCTAAGTGAGAATAGGACCTACAACCGTCGTGCTTACGCGAACTAATAAACCGGCTTGGCCATGCAAAATATGCGCCGCGCTCGCCGACCGTCGAGTACACCTACATTTACACAAATGCAGCTCAGCTTAGACCTCGTGGACTGTACATGCTTAAATTTTTTAAATGTCAAATAATTAACCACCAGTTCTCAGAAGAACCGGCGCAATAAACTCAGCTTGGCTTTTTTACAGTAAATAATTCATATGCTTACTATTATTCCATTAATTGGAGAGAATGAATTTCGGTTTTGGGCGGTGCGTGTATCAGGGTAGACAGCTTAGTCTTAAGACCAAGTTGTCTACCCTGTATCAACATGCGGGATACAGCGTGAAGCCAAAATAAAAATTCTTGACGTGAATTAAGAAATAATGCGAGTTAATTACTTTGTAGGAATCTATGTATTTACAGTTAAATTACAAGTACAAATAACATTATCAGAATAGGGAAAACGTGGAAAACTGCATTTCCACTACAACCGTGAGTAGGTAGATATATTTGTTAGATAGATAATAGAACCATTATCTATCTATCTGTAGGTATTGAATATTTTCTTAAATTGACGCGTCGATCGGATTTGGTCAGATATTAGAAAGAATTCTAATGATTACACAGTCAATTATTTTTATTTAACATATAGTATAAAATATCTAAAATAAACTAAAATATCAATTAATATTGACATCATTTAATTACTTAATCTGTACAAAAAAAATAAAGGGTAAAACATATTTTTGTACATCGAATATATTTGCAAAACATTAATATTATTAGAATATAAATCTATGATTTTTTAAATTGTTACGTTTCTTTTATCTGTATGTATACGCAAATCTTCGGAACTATTGAAAGAACTTGGATGAAACATTTGTTGTATAGCTATTAGGCCTGGGCAGGATCTAGGCTATCTTTTTAGTTTGAAGAAGTCTTCCACGTCTGGTAAAGAACCATATGGCCTAGTTAAACTATATGAATAATTAAATGCGTCTTTAAGAAAGTAATGAGCATTTTCCATTGATATATTAAAATTTTAAGATTTGGAACTTCCGTTGAAGCACCGTATTAACTCATCTAAACTATAAGAAATAATATTATGCCGTCTTAGTAAAATATATTTATTGTTATTGGCATTTTCTATTGACATATAAAATTGAAGATCCGATATTGAAGATATTCCATATCCAATAAAAATTACATTAAAGACCGTTCAAAGTGTAGTAGTCTTCGGTATTACTTCCAGGAGAAGAAGAAGAAGTACTATAATAGATCAGCTTAATTATAAGAAAAATAACACAAGTTGTTAGTAAAGTTATCTTACGAACGATAATTTTACGTGATCACGTCATAAGAATTAAGAATGAGATGAATTGATAAAAATTGCTTACTTTTATGAATTGAATTTCATTTTAATCACTGAAATTTCATTATTTCTTTATTTTTGTAATCTTAAAATTAAATTATACAGTTTAATTACAAGTAATAATGTGAATGCTTAGGCCATCGTGCATCCCTATCGCTTGTTACGCTCTCTCTCTCTTGAACACGCGGTGGAAGATGGAACGTTACAATGAGTCACGTTTTTTCGTGCTCGTAACCAGCGTTCATCGGTTATATAAGACGTTATTACGTCAATAATAAAATGTCGCTTTAGCTAAAGTTTATCGGTATGGTGGGCAACTTTAATTGACAAATCGTTTACAAACTGCTATTGGCATTCGTTGTAACTGCGATCTCTACTCAGGAAAGTAACGAGCTACGGGTCTATACATTGATTTTATTTCTCCGCTTTTGTGAGACAAAGCGTGACCTTGAGTTGCTAATCAATAGGCAGTAAGAAACAAATTTGGGTGGAAAGCGGAGGACGGACTATCAATCACAACACGTCGGCATAGCAAGGGCCATAAGTCCACATAAGTGAAGTTGCGAGCGACAGATAATAGTAAAATAGTGCTTTTTGTGATTTATAAAGTAAGCTTAGATAATGTTTGACTA